>JAODAL010035710.1:22500-42622 GCA_025379985.1 Phyllomedusa bahiana
AAAAGGGGGGGCCCTGACTAAAGGGGCCCCTGGCTAAAAGGGGGGGGGGCCCGACTAAAGGGGGTCCCTGGCTACGGGGGGGCCTGAAAAAGGGGGGGCCCCTGAAAAAGGGGGCCCCGGGCTACAAGGGGGGGTCCCTGGTAAAAGGGGGGGCCCCGGCTAAAAGGGGGGGGGGGGCCCTGATAAAGGTGGTCCGGCTACAAGGGGGTCCGGGCTACAAGGGGTCCCTGACTAAAGGGGGTCCCCTGGTTTAAAAGGGGCCCCTGACTAAAGGGGCCCTGGTACAAGGGGGGCCCCCTGGTAAAAGGGGGGCCCTGATACAAGGGAGCCCTGATTTAAAAGGGGACCCCTGACTATAAGCGGGGCCCTGGCTACAAGGGGGGCCCTGTAAAAGGGGACCCTGACTTAAGGAGGGCCCTGACAAAAGGGGGGGGCCCTGGCTAAAAAGGGGGGGGCCTGGTACAAGGGGGGTCCCGGGCTAAAAAGTGGGGTCCCGGCTACAGGTGGTCCCGGGCCCCAAGGGGGGGCCCTGGTACAAGGGGGGTCCCTGCAAAGGGGGCCCTGGCTAAAGGGGGGGCCCCTGACAAACAAGGGGGGGCCCTGGCTACAAGGGGGGCCCTGATAAAAGGGGGGGGGGCCTGGCTAAAAGGGGGGGCCCTGAAAAAAAAGGGGGGGGCCCCTGGCTAAAGGGGGGGCCCCTGAAAAAGGGGGGGGGCCTGGCTACAAGGGGGCCCCCTGATAAAGGTGGTCCCGGCAACAAGGGGGGCCCTACAAAAGGGGTTGCCCCTGGTAAAGGGGGCCCCGGGCTAAAAGGGGCCCTGGAAAAGGGGGGGCCTACTAGAGGGGGGTCCCTGGTAAAAGGGGGGGGCCTGACTAAAGGTGGCCCCTGGCTCAAGGGGGGGGGGGCCCCCTGGCTAAAGGGGGGGGCCCCGACAAAGGGGTCCCTGGCTAAAAAGGGGGCCCAAACTACAAGGGGGGGCCCCCGGGTTAAAAGGGGGGCCCTGGCTACAAGGGGGGGGGGCCGGCTAAAAAGGGGGGGCCTGACAAAAGGGTTTGGGTCCCTGGTTTAAAGGGGGGCCGATAAAGGGGGCCTGGCTAAAAGGGGGGGCCCTGACTAAAGGTGGTTGGCTAAAAGGGGGGCCCCGGTTTCGGGGGGCCCTGACAAAAGGGTGGCCCCTTGGCTACAAGGGGGGCCGACAAAGGGGTCCCTGGCTACAAGGGGGGGCCCTGACTAAAGGGGGTCCCGGTAAAAGGGGGCCCTGAAAAAGGGGGGTCCCTGGCTAAAAGGGGGGGGGCCCTGACTAAAGGGTCCCTGGCTAAAGGGGGGGCCCCTGACTACAAGGGGGGGGCCCTGCTAAAAGGGGGGCCTGCTAAAGGGGGGCCCGGCTAAAAGGGGGGTCCCTGTACAAGGGGGTTCCCGGGCTAAAAGGGGGGGTCCCTGATACAAGGGGGGGCCTGGTTTAAAAAGGGGCCCCTGGCTAAAAGGGGGGGCCCCTACTACAAAGGGGCCCTCAACAAGGGGTCAGGTAAAAAGGGGGCCCCTGGCTACAAAGGGGGCCCCGGGCACAAAGGGGGCCCCCTGGCTAAAAGGGGGGGCCTGGCTAAAAAGGGGGGGCCCCTGACAAGGGGGTCCCGGCTACAAGGGGGCCCTGGCTACACAGGGGGGGCCCTGAATACAAAGGGGGGGCCCTGAATACAAAGGGGGGCCTGGCTCCCCTAAAGGGGGCCCTGATACAAGGGGGGCCCGCCTACCTACAAGGGGGCCCCTGTACAAGGGGGCCCTGGCTCCCTAAAGGGACGCTTTGATCCCACAGGGGGGCCCTGACTACCTAAATACAAAAGGGGCCCCTGATACCTACACAGTAACTAAAGGGGGGGCCCGCTTCCCCCACTAGAAAAGGAGGCCCCTAACTACCTTATACTAAAAAGGAGCCACTAACTCCCTGCAATCCCAAAGAGGCCTTAACTCCTGTATATACTTCAGGGGAAGTAACTCCCTTTTTATACTACAAAGGGGACCCAAACGTTTGCAGCCCTATATAAAGGGGACCCAACTAATACGCTTACCAAACTGGGAGAAACCACCTACCTCAGATGGGGCCTTTTGCCTATTTGCCTCCCTACAGGTCCTGTCTCCTCCCTGGTAATATTTGAGGGCAGAGCCCATTTTTTGTAGCTTATCCCCGAGGGTTAGTCCCTCCCCACCCTCCAACCCCTTAGGATATAGGCCCTAAGTTTGGCTTGTACCGTTTTCCCCACCCTGGGAAGTTTGACGAGGTGGGAATGTAAAAAAGGGCTGGAAAATTGGGGATTCTAAGATATTTTTGTGTAATTTCCAGGATGAGCTGTCCGGGACAAATTTAAGATGGTGGGGAATGATGCGAAAAAGGGAATAAAAAGAACTCAAAAAAGAGAAGACTCTTTAATATGTATTCGGGGTCCCGATTTTACTTTATATTGGATCAGTGCTTAATTTACTGTAATTGAATTGACCTGAGCTGGTGTCCCGACCTCTATGTGGTTTTTGGCGGGGTTGTAGTTTTAACCCGAGCTGGGTCTGACCTCTTTTGGGGCTTATAGGCTTGTTGTAGGTTATACCTGATGGGGTTTTGACCTCTATGTGTTCTAAATGGCGGTGTTGTAGGTTATACCTGAGCTGGTTTCCTTTTCCCTTTTTGCCATGTTTTTTGAATTTTAAAGTCTATATGAATTCTGCCACACCTTTTGCATTTTTTTTTTCAAACAAAATTTTTCCCTGTGCAAAAAAAAAATTTTTGTTTTTTATTTTTACCTGAGCTGGTGTAGACTGCTATGGGTTCATATGGTGGTGTTGTTGGGTTTTACCCAAGTGGTGTTGATCTCTATGTGGTGCTAATGGCAGTGTTGTATTATACCTGAGCTGGTTCAGGCTGTGTGGTCTTATATGGCGGTGTTGTAGTTATACCTGAGTGGGTCTGACCCCTATGTGGTTCTATATGCAGTGTTTTAGGTTATAACTGAAACTTGTTTTTGACCCCTATGTGGATCTATTTGGCAGTGTTTTAGGTTATACCGAGCTGGGGGTCTGACCTCTATGTAGTCTCTATATGGCAGTGTTGTAGGTTTTACCTGAGCTGGGGTCTGGCCTCTAAGTGGTTTATATGGCGGTTTTGTGGTTTTTTGAGCTGGTGTTTTGTCATGGGGTCTTCTATGGCAGGTTGTGGTTATCCTAAGTGGTTTTTTGATTCTAGTGGGCTCTATATGGCGGGTTTATGGGGTTATACGGCGCGGTATATGCCGCGTACAGTGTCCCCGATTGACCTGTGATAGGGTTGACTTTTCTTTTTTTGTGGTGTTTTTTAGAAGGTGGGGAGATGTGTGACCAAGGGAAACTGGTGGGGGATATTGTATGTGGGTGGAGGAGGGAAATTTTATGGGGGGGAGGGGGAATTGTATGTGGGGGAGGGGGGTTTTTAAGGGTGGGGGGGATTTAAATTTTTGTGGGGGGAGGGGGATGTTTTATGTGGTGGAGGGGGGGGGTGTTGTATTGGGTGGAGGGGGAGTTGTATGTGGTGGAGGGGGGTATTTTATGTGGATGGGGGGGGTTTTTGGTTGTGGGTGGGGGGGGGTTTTTTTGGGGGGGGGGGGGATTTTGTATGTGGGTGGAGGGGGATATTGTATGTGGGTGGAGGGGGGGTATTTTAGTGGGGGGAGGGGAAAATTTTTGTGGGGAGGGGATATTTTATGTGGGGGAGGGGGGATATTGTATGTGGGGGGGAGGGGGATAGTGTTGTGGGGGGGGGGGATAGGTAAATTTGGGGGGAGGGGGGAAATGATGGGGGAGGGGGTATTGTTGTGGGTGGGGGGGATATTGTATGTGGTGGAGGGGAAAATTGTTGTGGGTGGGGGGGGAAAAGTATGTTTGGGGGAGGAGGATATTGTAGTGGGTGGAGGGGGGTAGTGTATGTGGTGGGGGGGATTTGTAGGGGTGGAGGGGGATTGTATGTGGGTGGAGGGGGGTGTTGTTTGTGGGTGGCGGGGATGTTGTATGTGGGTGGAGGGGGATGGGGTATGTGGGTGGAGGGGGATTTATGTGGAGGAGGGGGTATTGTTGGGAGGAGGGGGTATTGTTTGTGGGTGGAGGGGGATATTGTATGTGGGTTTGGGGGGGTTTTGTAGTGGGGGGGGGATTTGTATGGGGTGGAGGGGATATTTTTTGGGGGTGGGGTTATTTGTTTTGGGTGGGGGGGGTAGTGTATGTGGGGTGGAGGGGGATGGAGAGGTGGAGGGGGAAGTTTTGGGTGGAGGGGGTATTGTTGTGGGTTGGGGGGGGATTTTTTTGGGGGAGGGGAAAAGTATTGGGGGGAGGGGGTATTGTTATGTGGGGGGGGGGGGATTTGTATGTGGGGAGGGGGTTTGTTTGGGGGGGGAGGGGGATATTGTATTTGGTGGGGGGGATATTGTTGTGGGGGTGGGGGGGGTGCTGATGTGGGTGGAGGGGATAATGTAGGGGGGGGGGGAAATTGTATGTGGGGGGAGGGGGATATTGTATGTGGGTGGGGGGTATTTTGTGGGGTGGGGGGGAAAGGGTGGAGCTATTAGCCCCGGTCTTTGTAGGGGCTTTCTTTTATTGTTGAAAATAGTTCTTTTTGACACGTTTAAAAGTGGTTTTAATGGACGCGTTTGTTCGGGGCGGGGTTTTTTAGGTAAGTTTGGGGGGGCCCCCAAAATCATTTCCCGGGGCCCCAGACCCCCCCGTCCGACACTTGTGGGAAATAACAGGTGTTGGAAAAACTAAATCACACTTGCACCCGGGCATGGATTAAAGTTGACTAACCCCTGTCCTGTGTCCCTTTTGTGTCCCAAAATTTAACATGGGGAAAAGAAAGAAGACAAAAGAACTGTCTGGGATTTTAGAATCCCAAAAGTGAGGAAACCCGAGCAATCTAAGGCTACAAGTCCATCTCCAAAGACCTGAAGTTCCCTTTTTACCGGCCGGTCTCAAAAAATTTTTAAAACCCTGGCACTGTGGTAACTTCCTAGATGTGGCGGAAAAAAAAAATTGGAGATTTTCAACGCAAAAATTTGCGGTGATGGATAAAAACCTTGATAACATCCCCAAAAAAGTTCAAGCTGCCCCGCAGCCAGGCTGGGTTTGCCAAAAATTAAATGAGAAAAACCTAAAAAAGTTTTGGAAAAATTTCTCTGGCAGATGAGACAAAAAAAGAGCTTTTTGGGAAAAGGCTTTAACATAGAGTTTTTCGGGGAAAAAAAAAAGGCATTCAAAAAAAAACACGGCCCTACATCAAACTAGCGGAGGTTTCCTGATGTTTTGGGGTTTCTTTGCTGCCTTGGACTGGACTTCTTGACCTGTGCATGGCTTATGAAAACTGAAGATACCAAACAAATTTTTTTCGCATAAAGTGGGGCCGTGTGAGAAAGTTAGGTCTATCTCAAGGTCATGGGTTTCCCGCAGGCGAGACCCAAAACACACTTCAAAAAAGCATATTAAAAAGGTTTTGAGAGAAAGCCCGGAGACTTCTAAGTGGCAGCAATGAGTCCAGACCTGAATCCCCTAAACCCTGTGGAGAGATTCAAAATGGCAGTTTGGAGAAGGCACCCCTTCAAATTAGGGACCTGGAGCTTTGCCAAAGAAGAATAGTTAAAAATTTTTAGAGAGCATTGAAGAAACTCATTGGGTTACCGGAAGCGGTTGTTCGCAGTTATTTTGGTAAAGGTTGTGCTCCCAAAATATTAGGTGAGGGGGTTTTTCAATACTTTTTTCCGGCCCCTTCTTGGTTTGTGCATTTATCAAAGTTTTTATTTTTTTTTCATTCTTTTTTATGTTTTTTCATTGCAAGCAAAAAAATTTAATCTAAATACCCCAAAGAAATTTGTGTTTTCAATCTTTTTTTGGAAAAAACTGAGTATTTTTTGCAGAATTCAGGGGTGCAATACTTTGGGCCACCCCTGTATATATATATAAATAATATATAAATATTATATATTATTATATTATATATTTTAAAAATATTTATATAAAATTTCCCAAAAAAGTTGCAGCCTCGCGGTACGATGAAAAAATCAAGGTTATTCCAAAATGTAGCAGACCGTTTCGACTTCTCACGAGCCGTTTTCAAGTGATACAAAAGTGCACACGCAATCATATAAATAGTCTTACAAATTACAATCAATCAACAATATACTCTCAAATTACAAGTGAAAAAACATTAAAATACATTACAAACACACATTGTTACAATAGTGAATGAAGAGGTAACATTATATTACCATAACATTACCAATAAATATAACGTGCAAGTGCATATTAAAATATAATGTTAATAAGGAGGCGGAGACAAAAAACGCTTACCTAATAACTCAATCAATCAGCTGTCTAACAGCAATGAATACATAATACTTCGGCGTTCTCATAAGTTCACTGCGCATGTCCGGAAGTACAAAGAAACTACAAAAGTCTATATGAACTACAAATGCAAACTGCGCATGTCCGGAAATAATGCATGTCCTGCTTAGAACTACAGCAATCAACTGCGCATAACCGGAAATTCACGGAGCTAAAGCGTCCTTAACAACAGCATAATCATTCAATTCCACAGTTACACACTGAACCGAATCAACAGCTCAACGCATACCATGAGGTGACCGCAGGAAAATTACAGACTGAACCGAATTAACAGCCCAGCGCGTATTACATCTGCGGGCATAGATAACTTATAGACATATTCAGCAATCACGGATGGAGCACAGGCCAAACACTTAACCATAAAAATGGAAAAGATATTAACCATTTAAAAGCGGAATAAATTACTCAACCTATGTAAGGAGAGCACATAAACCACTAAACTCCAACCTACATGCCTAGCCCAAAATGGTGACTCCTCACCCTTTACAAACCAATAATAATAAAATAATTCAAAAATAATCAAAAAAAATAATGAACCAAAAAGTAAATAAATAAATAAAAATAAAAATAAAAACTAAACATAATAAAATACTCGTAACTGAAAAAATTAGGACTAACGGACATGTGCAGTGTAGTCAAAGTACAATCAAAATATTTCAATGAAAATCATGCTTTAATTTTATTTACATTTTTATTATCTAATTTTTTATTTTTCTATTATTAACAAATATTTAAAGTATCATAAAAAATCATATTCTGCAAAATTCAATAATAAAGGCAAGCGGTATGTCTCCGATCTCCATAAGCTGTGATCAACCATTAATCAAAAGTTTTATATCTGAAAAGAAAAAAAACAAAATTAATAATCATATTTACGGAAGGGAATCGAAAGCATAATGTGCGAAGGTCACTTAAACATGCGTATTGAGATTTTATAATCAACATTCAAACCTTTAGGTTTCAAAGCTTATGTTTTAAAGATCCATTCCAAATCTCTTTTTTTCGATAAAGTTAAACGATCCCCACCTCTTAAAGGGCATAGAACATGGTCAACGACCATACATTTGATGTCCCATTCACTATGTCCCGCCTCAACACAGTGTTTGGAAACAGGTAAATCAAGTCTCCTCTTGCGTATGGTATATCTGTGATTGTTCAAACTGGTTTTTAGGTCACATGTGGTCTCACCTACATAAATTAAGTTGCAGGGACACCATAGAATGTAAATCACCCAATCTGATATACAGGACAAATGAAATTTTATCCTAAAACTTTCATTGGTGACAGGGTGCCTAAAAGAATCACCTTTTACTATCAATTTACAGTTGTCACAGTTTAAACATGGATAAGAACCAACTCTCAATTGACCTAAGTATAGCCGACGGGATGTGGGAACAAAATTAATATTTTTTACAAGTTGGTCCTTTAAATTTCTAGATCTTCTATAGGACATTATTGGAAAAGCTTGAAATTCCGCAATATTAGAAAAGCTGTTTCGAAGAACATACCAATGTTTTTTAATGATCCCCGAAACAGCTGGACTCAAATCATTAAATGTAGAAACAAACGCTATTCGGGACGTATCAGAAGATTTCCTAACAAATTTATGGGCTTCCTCACAAGAAACTTTATTAACCCTTTCCACATGTGATGCTATTAATTTAGGTGGGTACCCTCAGTCAAGAAACATTCTGGTCATCACATCAACTGTTCGTCCCCATGATTCCTCAGAATCTATAATACGACGAGCTCTTAAGAGTTGGCTATATGGTAATGACTTCCGCATGCTAGAAGGATGATGACTACTGAAGTGCAAAAGAGTATTTTTGTCAGTTTCCTTAACATACAGGTCAGTGTGTAACTTGTCACCAACAACAAAAACTCTGGTGTCCAAAAATGTAATCTCCTCATAAGAATACACCAAGGTAAATTTAATGTCACTGTCAGCACTATTCAAAAAAGAACTAAACTCCAATAACTCATCCGTAGTGCCCAACCAAATCAAAACACGTCATTTATGTATCTCCACCACCTCAAAATTTTTTAAAGTGGGGAGACACATAGACGAAGTTTCTCTCCAAAATGGACATGAAAATATTTGCGTAAGTTGGGGCAACATTTGTGCCCGTAGCCGTGCCTTTTAACTGTAAATAAAATGTATCGGAAAACAAAAAATAATTACTTGTGAGTACTAATGAAAGTAAACAAATCAAAAAATCCTTAGCTGCATCAGAAAAATCAGTTTGTAACAGAACCTGTTGAACAGCTGAAAGACCTTTATCATAGTTAATATACGTATAAAGGCTAACCACGTCAAAAGAAGCCAATAAAGCACCTTCAGGGATAGATACAGAATGTAATTTACACAAAAGATCACTAGTATCACATATATAGGAAGGAGATTGAACAACCAACTTACTTAAGACCTTGTCTAAAAAAATGGAAACATGACTAGATAAAGAATTCCTCCCTGACACAATCGGTCTACCAGGAGGATTAATGATTGATTTGTGTATTTTCGGCAGAAAATACAAAATAGGAGTCACAGGGTACATAACATATAGAAAATCTTTAAGCTTGGAGTCAATAAGACCTCCACAATAGGCTTCCTCAATGATCACATTAAATTTTCTACTAAATTCTAATCTAGGATCTCCTGATAAAACACGATATACATCAGTATCTGATAATTGACGATATGCTTCTGCCATATATTGTGTCATGTCCATTATTATGATTGCACCTCCCTTATCCGTAGACCTTATGGAAATATTAGGATTATCGGTTAGCTCTTTAATAGCCGCAATTTCAGATGAAGTTAAATTAGGGTGATTCAATGTGTGGCCCTTACTACTACATTGCAAATGTTCAACATCTTTTTTAACCAAATGTATGAAAGTTTCTATGGGGTGTGAAACCAAAGGGGGATGGAATTCGCTAGGGAGAGAAAGATTAAAATCCCTCAACCTGAACTCCACTGTCCCAGGATCAACATCACCAGAAACTTCAGAAATACTTCCTTGTGAATTAAACCAAACTTTTAGCTTCAATTTACGAAAAAACTTGTAATTCAAAATCTAAATTAAACCAATCAACCTTTTGGTCTGGGCAAAAAGAAAGTCCCTTGGATAACAAACAAAGTTGTGCTTCAGAAAGAGTGATAGATGAAATATTTACCACAGTGGATGAAATTATTTTTTCTTGTTCCCTGCATTCTTGCTGTTCACAGTCCGAACATTTTTTTGCCTCCTGGTTCTTGCGGGATCGATGTCGTTTCTTTCCACCTCTCCTTGTGGGTTGCCGTCCAGTAGATCTTCCTGGGGATTTACTAAAAAAGAACCTTCACTTTTCGTACGTTGTTTATCAACCCTTCCAATATTAGATCATTTAGACCAATTATTTCTCTTAGTATAATTCTCCTGTGACCATAAATAGACCGTCCCAGTCTCATAATCTTGCAAGTCCCGGTGCCACTTACGTCTCTTGATATCCTTCAATTACTTCTTAAATTTATACAAAAAAACATCTTGTTTCTCTTTTAGTTTAGAGAACTCATCCTCAGATAACAAAGAACGTAATAACGTTTCAACCTCCACCAATTTGACCTTAGTATGTTGCAAATCCCGCTGCAAAAACTCCAGATTGAGAAGAATAATATCTAGTGCATAACGATTAGAAATAGACTCAAAGCATGCTCTAAAATCCATATCTTGGGAGAACAATGTAGGGCGTAAAGATGACCTCATGCCTCTTGGTATACGTTTGACCTTATAATATTCTCTCAGGGTGATGTAGTGCAGTTCCAATGTAACCACTTTTTTAGACAGGGATTCATATTGTCTCTGTATGACTATGCTTGAAGGAACATTCAAAAAATCCGCATCACCTTCCTGACTACCCAACATGCGATCAACCTCCACCTCCGTAAAAACAGAAACATGTTGGACTGTGTTCATACCTTCCGCAATAGATGTTATTTCATCCATGATAAGCTATGTGCAAGCTTGGCAGCCAACAATAAAGAAAGAAAAATCCAGCAGCACTATCTTCCAAATTGAAAATAAGCGGAGTGCCAGCAAACAGACAAGACTGGCTCGAGAGCTTCACCATCCATAAATTCCAAAAAATGTTGCAGCACTCAGCAGGTAACGATAAAAAAATCAAGTGTTTATTCCAACATGTTAGCAGACGATGTTTCGACTCTCTCACAGAGCCGTTTTCAAGTGATACAAAAGTGCACACGCAATCATATAAATAGTCTTACAAATTACAATCAATCAACAATATACTCTCAAATTACAAGTGAAAAAACATTAAAATAAATTACAAACACACATTGTTACAATAGTGAATGAAGAGGTAACATTATATTACCATAACATTACCAATAAATATAACGTGCAAGTGCATATTAAAATATAATGTTAATAAGGAGGCGGAGACAAAAAACGCTTACCTAATAACTCAATCAATCAGCTGTCTAACAGCAATGAATACATGATACTTCGGCATTCTCATAAGTTCACTGCGCATGTCCGGAAGTACAAAGAAACTAAGCAGGACATGCATTATTTCCGGACATGCGCAGTTTGCATGTGTACTTCATACAGACTCTTGTATTTTCTTTGTACTTCCGGACCTGCGCAGTGAACTTATGAGAACATGGTATCAGATCTGCTGGCAGAACATTATAGAGCAGGATAAGCTAAGCTGAACAATATATAGCTTTGTGGGAAAGGACTCAGTAGAATTTGTATTTTTTTTTTCATCTAAATCCCTGCAGATTGTGGGGTAAGGAGTCCAGTGGGTGGTTTCATCTGGGATTGACAGCCATTTCTGTATGTACACTCATACAAGAAAGGCTGTCAGTCACTAATAAGACTGCCTACTGGGCTTCTTATCCCAGAATAAGCAGGCATTTACATGTCTAAAATACAACTTCTACTGAATCTTTCTCTGCCAAACTAAGGGCCACATATATGAAAACGGTCTTGGTCTAAGACTTTCTTTGTTGCCCATAGCAACCAATGACAGCTTACTTTTCATTACATATACTGAACTCAAAAAAATGAAAGGGGAGCTGTTATTGCTTGCTATGGGCAACAAAGAATTAAGACCAAGTAAAGGTTTTTTATTTTTGTGGCCTATGTACAATATAAGTGTTGAGGGGTTTTTATCGAAAAAAGTTGAAAAATGGGGAAAGGTTTTTTTGGGGGATCAAAATTTTCCAGATCATGCGAAAAATTAAGGTTTAAAAAATCTGTGCATCATCTATTAAGATCGCCCCTTTTTTTCGGGTTTCCCTGAAATTTTTGGGGGGCCAGCAAATGAGATTACAAAATAGAGCAGGGTGAATGTGTGTCCCGACGTCATAACGGGGGGTGTATGGTTGCGTTTTGGCGGGGAAAAAATCAAGGGACCTCGTTTTACATGGGAAACAGCGTTTCCTTTTTCCCGGGCCTCGTGTCTCTCGCGTTCATAGGGATGGGAAACCTCCCGCTCTGCCTGTGGAAAAAACAGCTCAGCAAAAATTAGTTTTATTTTGCCACAGGGGAAAAACCTTACAAATTAGCGGGGTGTCCTTCCAATTTAGTTAAAAATTAGAGTTTTAAAGTTTTTGTAGTTAGCAAGAAAATTTTTTAAAGAAAGCATCTACCGCTGTAAATTCCGCCGGGGGGGAAAGGGGGGGGGGGGGGCCCGCGGGCAAACACAGACAAGTTTCTATCTATAAAAAAAAAGGGAAATAAAGTTCCCCAAGACTTAGTGTGGGACAGGGGTATGGAATTCTTTATTTTTAACAGTTTGCTTTTGAAAATATTTCCTGGATATTGGGCAGCCTGAACTTATTTTTGGAAAAAACATAATTTCTAGTAACTGCAGGTTCTTTGTTAGCTGAAAACCCCAATTTTTATTATCAGTAAAAATTTCAGTTTGGTGTTCAATTTTACCCATTACACCTGTGACTGTTGATATATCCCCCTTTTCCCACTTAAATTCCCCAAAACCCACCCAATCTTGTAGCCCGCACGGGTTTGTTTGTTCCCAAAAATCCCGTGTATCGTACGAAAACATACAGTTACGTTTTTTTTTGACTTTTGCGCCCCCAAGCACTGTTCATTTGACCCCAGCATCTACGTAAATTTTTTAAAACGCAATTCTATATTCCCCAACAGGGTAAATTTGGAAAAGGGTTTAAAAAAAAAATACCGTTTATTATTTTTCAAAACAAAAACATTTTAGGTTTTTTGCTTTTGGGGCCCCCAAAGCACTGTTCATTGAGGCGCATCTATTTTAAATCTTAAAACCAGCAATTCTATATTAAACCACAGGTGAATTAAAAGGGGTGAAAAAAATACCGTTTTTATAAAAAACAAAACAGTTACGTTTTTTTTTTTCACTTTTCCCCACCCAGCACTGTTCATTGAGCAGCATCTACGGTAAATTTTAAAACCCACAGAAATTTTTATATTCACCCCCAGGTGAATTAAAAGGTGCAAAAAATACCTTTATTTTTTCAAAAAAAAAAAACGGGTTACCGTTTTTTGACTTTTGCGCACCCAGCACTTTCATTGACCCCAAGCTTCTACGTAAATCTTAAAAAGGAAATTTCTTATTCCCCCCACGGGTTTGATTTGAAAGGTGCAAAAAAAAAAATTTTAAAATTTTATAAAAACAAAACATTTAAAGTTTTTTTTTGCCCATTTGGGGCCCCCGGGCCCACTGTTCATTGACCCCAGCTTCTTGGTAAATCTTAAAACAGAAATTCTTATTCCCCCACAGGTAAATTTGAAAGGTGAAAAAAATTTACCGTTTATTATATAAAAAAACAAAAAATTTTTAAACGTGTTTTTTGACTTTTGGCACCCACCCCACTGTTCATTAACGCGCATCTAAAAAAAATTTTAAAAACGGGAAATTTCCCTTATTCACCACAGGTAAATTTGAAAGGTGCAAAAAAAACCTTTTATTATATAAAAAAAAAACATTTCGTGTTTTTTGACTTTTGCAAAACCAGCACTGTTCATTGAGCAGCATCTACGTAAATTTAAAACAGCAATTCTATATTAAACCACAGGTAAATTAAAAAGGTTTGCAAAAAAAAACCGTTTATTTTTCCCAAAAAACATAAAAGTTTAATGTTTTTGGACTTTTGCCCAGTCCAGTTTGTTGATGGGAACCCCCTTGCAGTTAAATTTAAATTTCCACCCAAATTTTTTTTTAATTAGAGGGTTTTGAGAATGCTGTGATTTGCCGTTTTTTTTAATAAGGGGACTTTCCAAAACTATTCCATACCTTTAAAAATTTTTATTTTTCGGAAAAGGAGCGAAATCCAGGTGGTAAGCGGCAAAGGGGGGGTAGCACATGGAGGTGAGGTACGAGAGAAGGTGCCCCTTTCCCAGGGGCTGGCGCCCAACCCCGCATCCAGCGGAGTCATTTGGCAGGACCGCGGGCCCTCTATCGCGGGGTTTGGGGGCCCCTTTTGTGAATCTAAGTAACAAAACATCGTCCCCCAATCTGTCCTTCAGGGGTTTAAATTTGGCAACCTGCATCTGGGCAGTTTCCCTCCTCGTCCTCGCATTTCAGGGCCCAAAAATGCCTTTCATCTGATCTCAGCACCCCGTCCAACTTTGAAGCAGCCCAAATGTCAACTTTTTCCCCACCATGTGGAAAAATCCATTGTTAAAGCCCCTCTTTGATGAAAAAAATTCGGTTTGGGGGTTTCAAAAGGGGATGTTAAAAGATCAAGAGGATGTTTTGTTTGCTCTGACGCCCAGTTACTAAATGCCATCAGAGGAGATAAAGGGAAAAGCCGGTCAATCGGAAAAAAATCCCGGGCGGTCGGAAAACCCCTTCCCAAGTCCCCCTTGCTTGTAGCCCGCAGTTTCTGGATGCGGGAAAAGTCTTCTGGAGGGACCAAGTCACCTGTGTTAGATGATGACAAATTGGGCCCCCTTTCCTGGTCTTTTCTCCCAAAATTTTGGGCTTCCCGGAGCGTTCCCACCCATTGGACGAGGGGGAAAAGGACGATGGGGTTTAGTGTCAATAGGGGTCCCGCCAAAAAAAGGGGGAGAGGGGGGGTCCCCAGAAGTCCGCTGATATGATTCCGCCCCCCACGGTAAACGAAACCCGCCCCTCGCTTATCGCCGAAAAAAAAAGGTCCAGGACCTCTCAAGCCGGGGCCTTTCCCTTTGAGCAAGTCTGTTTTCACCCAGGTGGTATATGCCCCCCTTTGCCGAAAAACGCATAAGTAGGGGCAAAAAACCTTAAGGGTTTTTTCCCCCCACCAACATGTCTAGTCAAAATGCAGCAAAATGCATGAGTTGAAAGGGGGAAAAAACACGGGGCCAAAAAAAAGGCCAGCCCGATGCCCGGCCCCCAACCATTGTCACACCCTTTGTCTCCCCCTCCTCCCCCTTTCCGCCACCCCCAAAGCGTTCCTCGCTGCCCGGGTCTCTCAGAGTCATGTTAGGGATCAGTCCGTTAAACCCTCCACCGTCCCCCGGATTCCCACCGCACCACCAGGGGACCCATCCTACCCCTTCCCCTTCCGCCAGTTTGACGACCTGCATGCCTTTACAGCGGCCAGTCTAGCAGCCGCCTTCTGTCTTCCGGGTTTGGGGAGCGGGAAGAAACACTTTAAAACCCAAAACCCCCCCCAAAAGCCAAAAGCCTAATTGGATTGCCAGGTTTTTGGGGCCCTTGGAAATGTTCCCTTTTCCCGCCCTGGTGGAAAAGATGGGTTCCGCCACGTCTTGGCCCTGCCTCCCCCCAATACCAGATGCCGAGCAGGCATTTCTTTCCCAAGAAAACCCGCCCCTTTTTTCCCTGGCCGCCAGGGGCCCATCAAAAAATTTCAGCGCGTTGTCTGCATCTGTGTCCGGGAAAAGTCCATTCACCCCGACACTTTGGACTAGAAAAGCAGGGCCCAAAAGGCCGCTATATCTCGGGACAGCTCATGGGTGAGCTGGGTGGATGTCTCTGGGGGTGAGGGTTTTTGGGGTTTTCAGGCTCGGGGGCACGTCTTAAAAAACCGCAGGGGTGGTGCAGGGTCTTTCCCCCAAGGTCCTTTTGGTGGCACACGTGCCGGGGACCCCGGGGCCGTGTTGAAATTTAATTTGCCTTGGAGCCTTTAAACAAAAAGGGGTCAAGGCTGTGGCGGCTCTAAGCAACGAGACCGAGCGTTTGGCTGGGTGACAAGAACCTTGTGCCAGGCAAGGTGGTGTGCGAAAACCCGGGGGAAAAACTGCTGGGCCCCCCTTAAAATTTGGTGGCTGGAGCACATCCCCGGGCCCGGAAATGTCATTTAAAACCCTTTTGTCCAGAAATTTCCTTTAAAAAAGCTACCCCGGGGCTGGACTGCCCCGCTGAAAAAGGCTCGAGGTTGAGTTCGCCCCTTCCCCGTTCCCCACCCTGCTTGTCCCCCCCTGGCTGCGGGGTTTCAGGTCAGCTGGCCTCCCCGTAACCCCTCCCCATTGTTATGTGGCAACCCCGGTGGAATTCCACCCTCCACATGTTCCCGCCCATTTGGGGAGCAGCGCAAGCCATTATCGTTCGAAGTGAACAAAGGCCCCGCAAAACGCGGTTAAAGGACCTGGGGGGTTGAACCACCGAGAGGGGGAGGCGGTGAAAAAGTCTGCCCCCATTTCCCCTTTCCAGTTTTTTAAAGAAGCCACCAAAAATGGTCAGTTTCGGGGGGCAATGCCCTTGTCAGCATGAGCATTGTGGTGAAACTTAGTTTTTGGGGAAAGATCGTTGGGGCAATCTGAAACAAAAAAGGTTCCCCCCAGGAGGAGGGGGGGAGGAAAGGGAAAAGGGGTGGGGGGGGGGACCGAGGCCTCCCTTTCCCCTCCGTCAAATCCACCGGCCCGCGGGGTTTTACCCAAATTTCACGGTCTTCATTTGGCAGTGGTTCGGGGGGCCCGAAACTAGCGCATAGCTTTTCAGGGTGCATTTATCCAGGCAAGTAGGGCTGTGTTGAAGCTGTGCCGGGGGGCAGCGGGGGGAGGTTTTTCCTAGACACCGATTTTTACCCCACATTCCCCGCCTTGGGAAAAAGGTTGGCGCGGGAAATTTTAGGGGAGGAGGAAGATGAGGAAGATCAGTTTGGGTGTGGCCCCCCGACCCAGAGGCTTGGGGGAAAAACCCAAAGGTTTTATCTCTCACATGAAATGCCCTTTGGGTGCTCCATTTCCTCCCCAAAATGGGTCCCCGCATTAAGGCCATCAAAAAGGGAAAAACAGTTACTGGGTGGCCCCCCCTCCTGGAAACCCCGGTACAAAAACAAAAAAACAGGGACTTTCCCTTTCCCCCCACCCCAAAAAGAGAGTTAAAATGCAGGAAATTGGGGGACCTTGTGATTGATTTAACTGGAGAATAGTTGCGTCTGCTTCAAAAATTCCCCCCAAAAATTTTCCCGGGGGAACAACATCAGCGACGTGAAGCAGTAGAGTGCCCCCCTTGGGTTTGCCCGGGAGCAGCAGGCAAGGTGGCAGAAAACCTAAAGGGTGCCTCTGGCAAACTTTGTTTACCCCCTACCAACGCATGCAATGCGGGCACACCCTTTAAAAAAAACAAGATTTAGGGTTAAGTTTATGGTGCCCGACTATCTGCCGTCTCAAACCGTGTTTTTGCATTTTGTTCCCCCACCCAAATAGACTTTGGGTATTTCCCAAAAAGGGGCGAAAGGCCCCCAGCTGGCTCGTCACGCCATAGAGGTGTTTTTCCTGCCCAGCAGCCCGCGTATATTGAGCGGGCCTTCAGCACACTGGAGGAGTCATTACAGACAAAGCATCCGGCTTTCCACAGATAATGGGATCGTTTGACTTTCTTTTAAGATGAATTTAGGCATGGATCTCTGATGATGTTGTGGCCCCCCAATTTTTCCGAGGCCCGATTTAGTTGCCGTCTATTCACATTCCCTTTTTAAAAAAGAAAATGGTCCCCTTGAAACTTTTTTTTAAAATGATCCAAATTTTTTTTACTGCCCAAATTTTTTTTCTCTTTTCCACAGTTTTATTTTGTGGTTTTGGCCCGTGGGGAGACTGTAAAAGGGCAGCAAGGTTTTTATGACAAAAACCGTATTCCCTTTACTCACTTTTTCTTAAGAAGTTTTGCATTGTAAAAGGTTTTTAGGGGAAAGTTGCTTTGGATACAGCAAATTTTAAAATGGTCCTTTGGAACAGAAATGTGACTTCAAAATGGGGATTTCTCCCTAAAAATTTTTTAAAAGTGGCTGGGGAAGTCATATTTTAATTTTTTTTTGGGGGCATGTTGCTGTGAAAATAAGCTATAATTTGGTCCTTTTAAAAAGAAATGTGGCTTTAAGTGGGATTTTTCCCCCACAATTTTTTAAAAGGGGCTGGAAGTCAATTTATAAATTTTTTTGGGGTTTTTGGGAGCTGTGGTTTCAGCAATAATCAAAGGTCCTTTTTAACAGAAATGTGGCTTCTAAGTGGCATTTTCCCCCATAATTTTTTTTAAAAGTGGGTGAGAAGTCATTTTTATAATTTTTTGGGTCATGCTGCTTTGAAATGCGCAAAAACTACAGGTCCCTATTATAAAAAAATGTTGTTTTTAACAGACATTTGTTCTTTTTCCCAAATTTACCAAAGTGGGGGTTTAAGGGTTTGCTTTGAATTTTTGGGGGCATTTTTTCTGTGACATCAGCTATACTACAGGTCCCATTATAAAAAAAAGTTGGGTTTTAACCCGACATTTGTTTTTTCACAATTGACCAAAGTGGCTCAAGGGTCATTTCTTTTAATTTTTGGGGGCTTTTTTCCCGTGACATTTCAGCTTACTTTTGGGGCCTAAATTTTAAAAAATTTTGTTTCAAACCGCATTTGTTCTTTTACCCAAATTTTCACGGTGGCTCAAGGGGGTGGTGCTGTCAGAAAAAAGGAATAGGTTTTACACTGTTAATGGACACATATTGCAAAAAAAGACTTGTTTTTGCAAAATCTTTCATAGCTATCAAACCCTGTATTGAGACAAAAACCCTTTAAACAATGAAAAAAAGAGAAACAAAAACATGGTGGGATTCCTCCTATTTAAAAAAAAGTGTTTTCTAGAATTTTAAAATTCTAAAAAAAAATTGCATGTACAAAATAGCTGTTAAAAAATTCCTCTGAAGTCCCAAAGGGGGGTCAGGGGAAAAATTTACCCGATGTTTGGTTATTCAGAGGCCCTGGGAGTATTGGGGCCCCGGACAGGAACAAAGTACAAAGACCTTTCTCCGCCCCGTTGAAAAAATGGAAAAAAATGCCAAGATAAAGGGGACCCGGGTGTAACCCGGGGCGTTAACCAAAAGTATTTCCAAGGGGAAGTTTAAATTTGGGCCACACTTAAGGGGGGGCAAGCCCCTACCCAGGTTTTTTGATGTGTAAAAGGGAAGGTGGAGTTCTCACACTTCGCTTCCCCCCACTTTGCCCTTTAGCCGACAAATTTTCATTGCTGCGTCATCAGGGCATTTAAAAACCCGCCCTTTTTAATTGATTTTACGGGGACGCCAGCCTGGGCTTTCACCGCACCCCCTGTAAAAATCCGGCCCTTTGGGGAAAGCTGTTGGCCCCGGGACAGGTATAGTAATGTTTCCCGTTCAACTTAAAAAGGGGGTTGAAAGACTCCTTTTTCCCGGGACTTTTTTTTTGTTGGGGGGGCATGCAGGTTTTGGGGCCCCATTTCTGGGCCAGGGGGCAGGTATAGTTTAATGTCCAGTTTAAATAAAAAAGATGGTTGAAAGACTCCTTTTTCCGGCCCCTTTTTTAAAAAAGGGGGGGGTTTATGCAGGTTTGGGGGTCATGCGGGGGCCAAAGGGCAGGTATGTCAATGTCCGTTCAACTAAAATGGTGGTTGAAAAGGGTCCTTTTTCCGGCACTTTTTAAAAAGTGGGGGTATTTCAGGTTTGGGGGTTCATGCTGTGGCCCAGGAAGGGATAGTTTAATGTCCAGTTCAACTAAAAAGGTGGTTTAAAGACCCTTTTTCTGGCCCCTTTTTTTAAAAATGGGGGTCATTTCGGTTTTTGGGGTCATGCTTTCGTTCCGGACAGGGATTTTCAATGTCCAGTTCAAGTAACATGGGTGGTTTTCAAATCATAAAATGGGCCCTTTTGGCAAATTTTTAATTTGTGGGTGATGCAGGTTTTTAAGGGGGAAAGGGGTGGTACAAGCAGGGATAGTAAAAGGTCTGTGACTTTTTTTCGTGACTTTAATAACCCAAAATGGTTGCCTAAATGTTGGGGGTATCCATTTGCCCGTTGTGGATGTTAATTTCAGCTTCTCCCGGCCCTTTTTTTGGGTTTTAATAAAAGAAGGTGTTGTTGGGTCTCCCCTAGGGCTTTTTAAAGGGTCCCTCGCGCATAATCCGGGGTGTCACTATCGAAAAACCTTATCGATAGCGGCCCCCACTATCGACTATCGATCGATCTCGATAGCCAACACATTCGCTCAACACTAATCAATATATCAAGTCCTCTGACAAATGAAGGTATAGGTACCTACAGATCTGCTGCTGCTTGACTGACTTTGCAGTTTTTCATTTTTTTTCTTTTGCACCCACATCTGTTCATTAGCTATCAGTGCCATTGGCTTGAGGACTGTCATAAACTCCTAGAATGTCAGTGGTTGGTTTCTAAAACACACCTTTGAATGGGAACAGTGCCCAAGTTTTTGTTTATGAAACCCAAAGGGTAACTGCCCGCTTGACCCGTAAAAGGCC
>JAODAL010035711.1:0-42622 GCA_025379985.1 Phyllomedusa bahiana
ATTCCAGCTGTTGCCACGTCACAATGAGACGGTTGACCGGGAGGGCCGAGCTGACGCTGCAACGCAGCCAGGCTGGACGAAGCATGGTGCAAAGGCGGAAGTGCGAACATCAGACCTCGAGCCTTCCTTCAGCAGGCAGTCCGACCCGGGTAGCGCTTTAGAATTTCTGGACGACAAGGTTCATGACATGGGGCCAGGCAAGGAGTGCTCCAGCCTACCGATCTTAAGGGCGGCCAGCAGATTTCGACCATTATCGCACACCACCTTGCCTGGCACAAGGTTCTTAGCACCCAGCCAGCGCTCTTTCTCGTTGCGGAGAGCCGTCCACAGCTCCTGACCTGTGTGTGGACAGTCTCCAAGACAGATTAATTTCAACACGGCCTGGTTTCTCTGGGCACGTGATTCCTGCAGAGGACCTTGGGGGAAAGAACCCTGCACCATTCCTGTGGTTTTGAAGAGTGTGCGCTGAGCGTGAGAGCCACCGTCACCACCAGATACATCCACCCAGCTCATCCAGTGAGTTGTCACAGAGATATAGCGGCTTTGGCCGTGCTTACTAGTCCATGTTTCGGTGGTCAGATGGATTTTTCCAGACACAGATGCAGACAACGCGCTTGAAATTTTAGATGACACGTGGCTAGCCAGTGCAGGGACGGCTTTTCTGGCAAAGTAATGCCTGCTCGCCATCTGGTTTTGGGGCAGGCAAGGGCATGATGTGGCGGAACCCATCTGTGTCACCAGACGGAAAGGCAACATTTCCAAGGCCAAAAGCCTGGCAATGCCGACATTCAGGCTTTTGGCTTTGGGATGGTTTGGGTTAAAGTGTTTCTTCTGCTCCCAAACCTGGAAGACAGAAGGCTGGCTGCTATGCTGGCTGCTGTACGGCGTGCAGGTCGTCAAACTGGTGGAAGGAGAATAGGTAGGATGGGTCTCTGGTGGTGCTGGTGGTACTCGGGCAACGGTGGAGGCTGAAGCGGAGGCTGATCCCTGATCAATGACTCTGAGAGACATGGGCAGCTGAGGAACGCTTGGTGGTGGCAGAGGATGAGGAGGAGGCGGAGACAAGAGGGTGTGACAGTGGTTGGAAGCCCGGCATCGGTGTGGCCTTTTTTGGCCAAGTGTTGCCTCCATTTAACTCATGCATTCGCTGCATGTGACTAGACATGTTGGTGGTGGTTAAACACCTAAGATTCTTCTCTCTACTGTTGCTTTTACGGCAAAGGTGGCATATGACATTGCTGGGTGAATCAGAGACTTGATTGAAAAAGGCCCAGTTTTGAGAGGTCATGGACCTTTTCGACGGGGATAAGCGAGGATCGGTGTTTCTGTTGAACATGGCTGGCGGAATAATCTCAGTGGACTTCTGCGACCGCCCTCTCCCTTTTTGAGGCGGGACCCATACTGACACTACCCCATCGTCTTCCTCCTCATCCAGTGAAGAAGCGCTCGCAAGCAAATTCTGCTGAAAAGACCACGTTGATTCCGCAATGTCATCATCATCAACACAGGTGACTTGGTCGTCCTGACATTCTGCATCTAGGAGCTGCGGGCTACAAGCAACAGGCACTGTAAGGCGTTGCCGACCGCCCGGGATTTTTGCCGATTGGCCAGCTTCCTTCTCCTCCTCTGATGGCATCAGTAACTGGGCGTCAGAGCAGAGAAAATCATCCTCTTTGTCCTCTTGATCTTTTAACATGCCTTCTGACCCCAACCGCATTTTGTCATCAAAGAGGTCTTCAGAAAATGGATTATCCACAGTGGTGGGTACACGAGTTGACATTTGGGCTGACTTCGCTTCATGTTGGACGGATGCTGATGATGCTGATGATGGAATTTGTGGCCGTGACTGGAGTAGGAGGACGAGGAGGTAAGACTGCTGGATGCAGGTCTTGCATTAAACACTTGAATGATACAGATTGGCGACGCTGTTTCGTTACTGAAATTCAAGGGCCCTGGACCAGCCGATGACGAGGCCTGACGGTCCTGCGGCAAGTCTTGGACGATACGCTGGCATGCGTGTTGTCGCCAGCCACTGGTTGGTAGCGCTCACTTCTCTCGTATCTGTCTACCACCATGTCCTTACACCCCTCTTTCGCTTGCTATGCCAACTGCATTTCGCTCCATGTTTCAGAAAGGAAAAATATTTAAGAAAGTATGGTTGAGAGTTTTTGACAGTCATCTTATTAAATTACGGCATATCAAAGCTATTCTTAAATCCTCTAATTTCCTACAGCCAATACGGTTTTGAAAACTGAAATGTTTCTAATGCGAAATACTGTGAAATGCGTTCTGTGGTGGAAAGAACTGTATAGACAAATCAACAGGGGTTTTTCCTTCTGTATCAGGGATTTACAACTGCCCTGTAGGACTAGGAATTAATTAGTTATTCAACCAACTACGTACAAGTGCGTTATACTGAGCCAAACTGAGATTCAACGAGCGCAATAAAACTATTCATTTTTTGACTGCAATGAGCAAAAGAGAACTGTTGATAGAAAATTTTTGTATTCAGAATTGCCGTTACAACGTGGCTATTTGAATAAAAAAATAGGGCCGCAACACTATGGCAATACTAGAATTTTAAAGTTATATACGGATAACTGATACGGTGGTTTTTGCACCAATGAAATAACAATCCACAGTAACTACAACTTTTCTGTATTCGCAAATTTAAGTACAAGCTGGCTCTATGAACAAAAAAATGGGCTGCACCAAAGTAAAAGAAAGCACTTTGTGAATGTCTAAGGGATAATAAAAGGTGGGTTATTGCACCTATGAATTACACCTGCAATTACTAGCAATTTTTGAATGGTATATAAGTACAAGATGGGTTCTTTCAACAACATAACTGGGCTGCGCCCAAATGTGATACAAAACCTCTAATTTAAATTGTGAACGGATTATTAAACGTGGTTTTTTTTTTTTGCACCTATAAATACACCTGCGGTGATAGAAAAGTTCTGTATCCTATTAGTAAGTAACAACAGTGGGACTGTTGTACAAAAAACTGAGCTGCGCCTAAGTGAAAAATATGTTAAGTAAATTGTTTGTACTGTGTAATTTGGTGTTTTTGCACCTATGAAATACAACCACCAATTACTAGCAATTTCTGTATGGTATTATATGTATAGATGGCTTACTTCTTTCAACAAAAATGGGTGTGCGCCAAAGTGAAAAAAAAACACTAATTAAATTTGTTGTACTGATATAATAGGTGGTTTTTCACCATATGAAATAACCTGACGGTGACTAGAAAAAGTTTCTGTATTCCTATTGTAATGCACAAAGTGGGGTCTTTGAACAAAACTGGGCTGCGCCCAAAGTGAAGAAACAGGCGTATTTAAATTTTGTATGGATAATAATACATAATAATAATAAATAAACATCATCATTTAATTTATATAGCGCCAACAAATTCTGCAACACTTTACAATTGTAGAGGGTTATAATTGCAGACAAAAAGACTATTTTACTATAGTGAAAGCAAATGACAGATGGAGACACAAGGGGTTCTATGAGGGTGTCTGGGGGAGACATGGGGAGAAGTGAATGAATTTTCTATGGTCCAGCCTTGTTTTTCATAAATATGGGGTGGTGGTTTACATAAAAAAATTTTGGGCTGAAACCGCCACCCTACTGTACATTTTTCTATATTACCAGGTAAGTGCTTGTGAGTGCCCTAGTGTAGGGAGTGACAGAAATGTTTGTGATTGAGAGGTGAGGTTAGCAAATAGTGGTTTTGGTAGGCTCTGCCTAAGATAAGATGTATTTTCAGGACACATCTTAAACTGCGAAGGCTAGGATGGTGCCTGACTGGTACGTGGGTGCATGTTCCAGAGAACGGGTGCGCCACGTGCGCAAAATCTTGTGAAGGACGGGGCATGGGAAGGTACGGATGATTGGGGGTCCAATAGTTTGATGTGTACGCAGCTGAGCGGAGAGAGAGGGGCAGGGGGTAGACAGAAGATGAGCGAGGGAGATGTAGGGGTGTTTGCAGCGCTGTGGAGAGCGTTTTATGGTGTAATCGGGTGGTTTTTGCTACATATGAAAATACAACACCAATTACTAGCACAAAATTTCTGTATGGTACTTTCCGTACAAGATGGGTCTTTTCTAACAAATAATGGCCTGCGCCAAAGTGATCAAAACCTAGATTAAATTGGTAGTACGAGATATAAAAACTGTGGTTTTTGCAACTATAAATCTCCTGCGGTGGTGGACTAGGGACAAACGTTACTGTTATCCTACTTGTAAGTACAATAGTGGGTCTTTGACAAAACTGAGCTGCGGCCAAAGTGGAATAAAAACTAATTAAATTGCTGTACCCGATAGATTAAAAGGTGAGTTTTGCACTTATAAATACACCATGCAGTTACTAGTAGAAAAGACTGTATCCTATTATATGTACAAGGCTTTGCACGCAAAATACAAGCTAATATTTCACCGCAAGAAACCTGGCCCGCGCAAAAGCCATTTTAATGCAGGGTCAAAAGCAGGAGTCTGGGGCTGAACAATATCCATTCTCAGATTTCGCTAAAGCTGCCAGCATCTGTCTGTCTGTGTTCGCCCCTCCTCCCACACCACCCGCGGCTGTACAGCGCTAGATCCTTCTTTAAAATTTCAGCTACGTAACTTAAAGAACTGCAATTCTCTAATATATCCTGTGTTCGCTGAATGTTCACGCCAGCTATAAGCCATAGTTGTCTGTGTGTACAAAGAGAACTGGTTTGCTGAGCTGTATTTGAGAGAGGACCTTAACACACGTCCTGCTCTTTATGAGACACAGTACGCACACACTGTTGCTGAACAGGAAGGGCATGTTCTATGTAAAACGAGGTCATGTGGTTGTCTCCAGCCAATCAAACCGTTACACATCCCAGTCATGACGTTCGTCACACGCCAGATCACCCTGCTCTATTCCTCTAAGTTGATTTGCTGGCTGCACAAAATGACAGGAAGCACTGAATAATGGCACGGATATTAATAGATTATGCGAAGATTTTCACCTCTAAATTATCTTGTGATAGAATAAAATTGCGCACAATCAACATATAAAAACCGTGCCGATTTCAACTTTGTCGATAATAATCGATCAACACTAATAATGACTTTTGGGGTTTCCTCAGCTCTAAACCATACCATACTATAAATAAGCACTTAAAAAAGTTCACTCTGTATATAGTATATTAGTTTCACTTTTTGAATTGAATTACTGAAAAAAAAAAAAACTTTTGGCTGATATTCTAATTTATTGAGAGGGACCTGTAGGTTTGTGGTCCCAGGGAAGAAAGGGAGTTTTGGAACGGAAGGGCCTTCCTGACTTCAAACAATTGTCTCAGCCTCTCAGCTGTTGCCCCTGGGTCACGGCACAAGGCCATAGGTAGATAGATAAGCAGGCAAGGCCTGGGGTGATAGGTGGGCCCCATTACTTAAAGAAAAAAAATAAAAAAATAAATATCACATCTCTCCCCATTCCCGAGGATGCAAAAGTGTGGCAGGCTGGGATACTCCTGTAAAGTTCCCCAACACGAATGTTTTATGTCATCACGCACCCCTACATCAGATTAGAGACCGATTGAGGTAGGACTTACGGCCTACTAGGCCTGAAAAACAGGGCAGGAGACCCAGCAGTCACTCAGCTCGCTAAAGCTGTGCCAGTCCCCCTCGATTCCTGATGTCTGCACGCACGTTCATGAGACTGGATGTGGTGTCTGTAACCTTCATGTGTACTTAAAGGAAGGATATATGTGCTTAGTCAAGAATGGGCTAAACAAAATAGTCTGGAAAGGTGGTTGAGGAAACTTATGTTCTGCCCACCATCACTGTCATGGAGAAGGAGGAGTGAGCAAATTGATTCTTTTAGTCTTGTGGGAAAAAGATTTAGTGCAAACTTTGTATTTTATTTAATTTCCTGTTATTGTTGATAAGGAGTCCAGAACTGGTCAGTCTTATCATTTGATTTGGACAGACTTTCGCTATGTATGTGCACACTGATTGTAAGAAGGCTTGTTCAATCGCTGTAGCACTGGACTCCTATATACCGAAAAAACAGGGATTTAAATGAAAATACACAACTGTTACAAGAATTGTTTTTACAAATAGTATTTTCTCCTCCTGTCTCTAGAACATGCATACCAGGCAAAATTAGCATGTTTAATGTGTAGGTTTCCATTTAAATATCTTCATCTTAAGGATCGATGTAACACTAATATCTAAAGACTGAAATAAACAAATTGTAGGAGGGAACTGAAATTAGTTTGTTTTAATATGTAATAAGGTACAGGAAGTTTTTACTAGAAGATTCTCGATCTCATATGTATAGTTATCTATCAGTTGTTATTCTGTTTATCTATCTATCTATACTATCTATCTATCTACATGATCGTTATATATCGAATATATCTATCGATTATCTATCTATCTATCTTCTTATCTCATATCTATCTTATCTTCATATCTATCTGTATATATCTCATATCTATTCTATCTTTATATCTCATATCCTATCTGTTCTAATATCTATCTAATCCTATCTATCTCTAATCTATTAGTTCCCAATATCTATCTATCTATCTATCTTATCTTTATATCTTATCTTATCTATCCTATATCATATTATCTATCTATCTCATTTCTATATACTTATCTCAATATCTATCCTATCTATCTTATCTTCTATCTAGATCTTCTATCTATCTATCTATGTCTGTCTTTTGTTGTATTATATATCGTTTTCTAGAGAGATAAGGCTTTGAATATCAGAATCATCCTGTTTGGGATGGAGCTAGAACTTGTAGTCTGGCAGCGGACGCAGTAAATTGGGGGCTATTGCACATCACTCCTCTTTCAAAAATGTTTTGCAATGCCTCACACACCACGCATTGCTAAATGCTTGCCTCCAGGTTTCATGTACTTTAGAACACTGTTTAAAGAACAGGAACATTTTTATTTAAACTTTAATACATTGAAATGTATTTCATGTGAGACAGTGATTTTTTTTCTTTTCTGTTGTTTTTTCAATGTTTGTGTGTTGGAGCACATTGCAAGGTCGCAGTTATATATCATAAAAAAAGTAAAAAAAATAAAAAAAAAAAAATTGTTTTTGACTTGGCTAAAGTTTCATCAACAGCATAGTCGGAAAAAGTGAAGACTGGTTCTGGATTGCTGAATCCTTTTTACTATCCCAGCTAAGGAATTTAGGTAAAGATGAAGGGGGGTACATTGAGTGGAATTTTTGTGGCACTGAATACCAGTTCTAGATCAATATAGAGGGGTGTAGAAGTATAACAGTAGTATGAAACTGTCTTATGTGGGTTCAGAAATCTTGCATGTGGTATGCTTGCATATCTTTGGTGCATTTTCATTGGCGGCGTCGCATATCTTTTATTTCTCCTAGCTGTGTCTCATAGCTTTGCTCTCATATCTTTGGTTGCATAGCTTATGTCTGATGCATAGTCTTTGGCGCATTCAGAGTGCCGTGCCTGGTGCAAGTTTTGGTTGTACAACATTCATACATCTATAGAACAGACTCAACAACTGTTTAGTTTTTTTTCCCCAAAAGATACACCAAAAAGAAGAAAGGTGCAGCCCATGCTTACATGTTGCCCCAATGATCTTGAAAACTGGTTCAGGAATCTTAGTTACTGCCACCATGACTTTTTAAGACAACAGTATGGGGGTCAATGAAATGCACCTTGGTCCCTGGTGCAATAGGGGGGTACTTTTGCCAAAGATCAAGGCTGTACTATTTTGTCCTTGGGGCTCGCAGAGCCTTAGTAATATTTTCTTTGAGTGAAACCATAATAGTCCAAATTAGGTTCAGAATAAATTTAGTTAAAAGAGTGTCTTAACAAGTACAGATATAGCTGAACTAAAAAGAAACAGATATTGTCGCAACAGTGATATTTGGTGACTTGTGGTCTAGTAGCCCCTTTCTTCAGTATGGTGCGGTTACCTACACTGTACTGTATGCTCTTACAAGAAGTAAAAGTGAGAGTGCATGCAGTGATTCGTGGTTAGTAGCGCCTCTCTGAAGTAAGTGCAGAATACGATGTCCTGTACTGCTTTTACTTGTATTAGGGGAGGTGCTTTTGCAGTGATTAGCAGGTCTATAGCTCCTCTCTACAGTGTAAAGTGGTGGTAATATTATGTCCTGTATGCTCTTACATGTTTCTGGTATGAGCGGATCCTTAGGCAATCAGGTGAGGAAGTTTTATTAACTATGTATTTTGGGGAAGTGGGGGGGGTGTTGGCTGGTTTGAGTTTACATTATAAATTGCTGGCACTTTTTGCTAGCATGAGCACTATAAAAAACCAATTTTCGGCATTTTGTATGATTTTTTAAATTATTTTTTACAACCTATTCACATTCACACTAAATAACTGAAAGATTAATTCCTACAGGTTATTACCAGATCTTGTGTGATGCCTAATATGTAATAGGATTTTTTATTTTTTTTGTGTAATGTATGGACAATAGTTTTTTAAATTAAATATTTATTTCTAGTTATTATGTATTTTATTTATTTTTTCACTTTTTTTAATCCCATTAAGGGATAACTATTGTCGCACCCTTTTTTACACCTAGTACAATACAATGGGATTTCAGCACAGATAGTTTTTCTGAAACCCCAAATAACACTATGTTGAGGGGATTTACTGTGGAGGTCAACCAATATTAAACACCATGATAGATGGTAAAATATGTAGAATTATGTTATAGTGCAAATTACTTCTATCACACACATTAATAGCATATTGATTGGATATTCCTTGGATGTGTGATAGGGTCTGGGTTCACCTATCGCATTTCAATAAAATTTATGAAAAAAAAAATATTATAAAGTTGTGTTACTAGTATGTAAATGACCCAACTCCCTGCAGAACTCAAGTCCCATTGTCCTGGTTAGGTAACCCTGTAATAGTCAGTACTTTCCCATAACCACGGAGAATAAGAATATTTACATACTTGCACAACTTCTGTAGCTATTTTTGAAGAAAAAAAGGCATTTTGAGAAACGTACTTATTTTTTTTTTCAGTTAAAACATAATTTAATTCAGGTGATTATTTTTTGAGCTGCTATTAATCTCTTCAGTAAATCTGAAATAAAAAATGGCAGTTGGAAGGGAAGGAGAAAGAGAGTTTGATATCAGTCTAAAAAATAAATTCCGCTTTACACACAAAATAATTAGGACATTTATAGTTTAACCCCTTAGTGAAGCAGCATTTTTTTTAGTCGACTGTTCAACTTTTCTCTTCTGCCTTCCCAAGAGACATATTTTTTTTTATTTTTCCATCTACATAGGCATATCAGGGCTTTCATTTTAGAATGGTGTCATTCCCTGTACAATAGAGTATACTGTGAAACCGCAAAAAGGTTCTAAGTAAGGTGAAATATGAAAAAAAATTACTTGTGCAATGTCGTTGCGGGGATTTGTTTTTAGGGCATTCACTTTTCAGTATAAATGATGTGATATCTGAATTTTGCAGGTTGATAACTATTTCGGCAAAACACCCAAATATGTAGGTTTTTCTTTACGTTATATTTTCCAGTAAAAAAATCAAAAACCTTTCCTATTTTTTTATTTGCCCCGCGACATCATTTTCGCGTAATGAGGACCAATAACTTTTTTTTTTACTTCTACTTATTGAAACGGAAATGGATGGTGCATTTTTGCATGTTGAAGTGTACTTTTTTATGGTTACTATTTATTGGGTAGATGTGACTTTTTGATCACTTTTATATAAAAATTTTTAGGGAGGGCGTGATATGAACAAAAATAAGCAATAATTTTGGCGTTTGGAATTTGTGTTCTTCTATGGTGTTCAGGCATACGTGATAAATGATATCATTTTTTAATAGAATGAACTTTGAAAGATGCGAGGGGATTAAAAACCTTTCTGACACCACATCTCGGCTGCTGGAAGTGACGATCAGAGTGATGAAGCAGCAACGTTTATCTTTGATTTAGAAGCTGCAGCTGATGTTGTTCGCAAGCGTCTAACGGATTAGACAGCAGGGAACGAGGCTCAGCTCCATTCCCTGCTGTCAGTGCCGGTTTTCTGCTGCAGCTAGCCTCCAACATAATGGGATTACTGAGTAATCCTGCTACATAGAACCTTAAAGGTACTATGACATGATACATCTTAGGTCATTAGAAGATTAAGTCACTTGAAAAATGATTGGTAAGGGATTTTTTCATCTATAAAATTATGTAAAAACGTATTTATTGGATTTTTAAATATCAAAGTAACTTACATGTTTGTCTTCCTTCTTTTTATTATGCAGTATCTTCAAATCTGCATGGCAGCTTGTCACAGTTCTTTTCTTCCTCGTGGTCATCTTCTTTTTGATCAATGTCTTCAGTAACCAAAAACAAAGGAAACACAAAAATTTCCCACCTGGACCAAAGCCTTTACCAATCCTTGGAAATATCCTCAAGTCCAGCATCACACAAAACATTTTTTTCAGTAATAAACTATTAAAGTGAACATGTAATTGGGAAATTACAGACGCAAAGGGCTGCACATGTTTTTAAGTCAAATTAATACACAAGCCACAGAACCCGTGCAGCAAGTGTGAACAAGTAGTTCAAAAAGACCCAAACTCTAAATTTTGGTAATTAACCCCTTATTGGCAAACCTCATTGATTTGTATTTTTGGTTTCCAGTATTTTTTTCCTCTTGCATTCATAGGCCATAACTGTTTTAATTTTTCTGTCAATATGGCCATAATTACTGTTGTATTTTGTAGACAAATTTTATAATTCAAGGGTACATAAATTATAACCATATTGTTGTATGAAAAGAAAAAAAAAATAGGTTTGAAACAGGAAAAAAAGCAACAATAGGGTAGTTATATATAAATTTCCTTGTTTACATATCACGAGAGGTAGGCTGAAGTTCAAAGAGTAAAAAAATTACAAGTATTCTGTATTCTGCAGATCCCTTATGATTCTGACATAAACGAAATTTATGGTAGTTTTTGTTATTTCTACTTAAAAGAAATAAAAAACCTTTAGAACTTAAAAACAAGATATATGCATAAAAATATTATATGTATAAGCCAACTTTTTCAGCGCCTTTTTAAGCAGAAAAAGCCTCCTCAGGCTTTATACTCAACATATATGATTAAACAATTTAATTTATCATAAAATTACATCTCACCTTCAACCCAAAGTGCTAGCTCTATCCCGGACCTGTGAATGATCTCACATGGAAGCGAGAAGTCCAAAATTCCTGTACATTGTGATCACTGCTGGATGAGCTGAACAGAGCTGAGTATGAAATTTGTTATATGTGCCATGCAGCAATGTTTTGTAAGTGGAGATTTTAGCAGAGCCCTTTAAGAGTGCAATGTGCATGTTGCTGAGCTGTGTGTGTAATGTGGCTAATTGCTGCGAACAGCCCTACCTTGCTAATTACTGGTACAATCATCATACATCTGGCACCAATCCCCTATATTTATGCAGCTGCTTTGCTATGGCTGTCTGTCCTGGTTAATGAAGGGGCATCACTTACTTACTTGCTGCACTTCCTACCCTAGGCTTATACTTGAGTTAATAAGGTTTCCCAGTTTTCTGTGGTAAAATTAGGTGTATACTCGAGTATGTATAGTATCTTTAATTTTTACAGCATTCACTGATATTGTTTTAAAGTGGACTTTTACAGACATGGCGGTAGCAATTATATGATACATGATAAATGTGAAAAGTTTTTTTAATTTTTTTTTCTAATTTAAAAACTTTTGTTTTTACAGTAATTTTTAGTCCCTTTAGGGAACTTGAGCATGCAGTCACTTGATCACTTATACTGTATATTGCATTAGTGATGTACTGCAGTATATAGTGATTATATTGATATACTACTACATCCTACCTAGGGGACAGTGTGATAGGAGAACCAACCTGGAAGCTACAGAGGCCTACATTAGGTCTCTGGCTGCCATGACATCTGAATATTACTCCACGACTGAGTCATGGAGGAGCAGATCTGGACCCACAACAGATTGCGGCCCCACTATCTAATCATGCAGTCTTGTACCGTGGTGTCTAAATGATTACATAGCTGGTATTGGAGTAATCTCTAATCCCGGCCTCTAATGCCAGTGTTTGACTGTATCTGACAGCTGGCACCACATTAAGGACAGACATTAGTGAGTAGGCCACTCCATACTCCCTTAACGTTGCCATGATGTACTGACATATTCTGATGCGCTAAAGGGTTAACCACCACACTATAAAAAACAAAAATGGCTGTTTTCTTGTTAATCGATCTCCTGACACAACCCAATAAAAAGTGGCAGAAAATGTGTATGTAGTCTAATATGGTACAAATGAAAACCAGAGCTTATTGCCACAAGGATAAACCCTCATCTAACTCCATTAACAGAAAAATGTAATCCACTGGTATTAGAAAAACAAATCATCTATGCAAAAGTGTTTTATTCTGCAAAAGCAGTAAAGTCTTAAAAATTACTGATATATCTTTACCGCCAGCAAAATACAGCACACAAGTCATTTAAATCACACACTAAGTTTTATATAAACTGAACCAAGAAGAACAAAACTCCATAATTTGCAGAGTTTCTGCCGTTTCTATTCCTACAAAAAGTTTTTAGTGCTTATTAGAATATTCACCCTAAAAGGATGTACATAAAACAAGCCCTTATAAGATTAGGTCAATGAAAAAATGACAAAATTCTAGGAAGCTGGTATTTAAAACAGAAAAAAAAAATGTTCTCTCATTGAGGCCTAAAAACATTTGTATCCTTAAAGGGGTTGACTCACTGTACTTTCACAGCCAGCTCCAGACTTACACTTCCTGGTCAGGCTGTGGGTGGTTCTATAGCAACCATCTAAGAGTTAACCATTGGTAACAGACTACTTTGTGGGCGACAAATCTGGCAATTTCCTGTGTGGTGATTCACACCTCCTTGTGGCAGTTAAAAGGGTGTTTCAATAGAATATGATATCAAAATGTAATAGGTGTGGGTCCCATCTCTGGGTACCACACCCATCTCGGGAACTAGCCCATAAAAGTCTCCATTCAGAATAGAGAGTCAGTTGCACTTGAGCACAACTCTCCATTCTGTTCTACGGCAGTTCCATTCCAGGTGATGGTCGTGGTTCTCTGTACTCAGAACTTCCATAGAATAAAATGAAGAGTTATGTGCAAGCGTTACCTACTCTCCATTTTGAATAGAGACTTTCAGGGGCCCATTCCTGAGAAAGGGGCGAGTCTCAGAGGTGTGATCCAGACCTATCCCATTTTGATGCCATGCCCTATTGATATGTCATCAAAATGCAGGGTGGAAACACCCCTTTAAGGGTTCAGCATCAAATAATTCCTTTAAACCCCATTCCTTGGTTTATCGCAACATCAAATCTATAACAACCCAGAGAGTCCAGATTTTGAATTAATATTCACTATTTGTCACTCATTTACTAACCTTGTTAAGATTTGGGATGGTTTACAATTTGTGCCCTCTTGTAATGTATTTTGCTACCTGTACCTCTTCATTCTGATCCCATCTTACTGGTGACAACATTTTTCCTACAGGTCTTGGCACTGTATATTCCATCTTACACTAGCAAGTTGATTATAAGACCATATTGTTACTAGCATCTTCCTTGGTATGTTCTCCCAACGCTCCAAGATGCAGTTAATCAATGGCCTTACAAGATTAAAAAAAATAACTTCTTTTTTCCCAGCACAGCACCAAAATGTACAGGGGGTTATAACTGAGTATTAATGGTCAGTCTTTCATGAGTGGAATTTTGGCTAAGCTGAAATACCAAACACAAACTGTGGCCAGTTGAGGTCAGCTACTTAGCTACTTTCTTCTAATCCTGGAAAACCAATTCAAGTTATAGTTTCAGCAGAGTACCAAAGGCCTAACCAAAGTTTTGGGGCATAATTCAGGCTAAAACTTAAACAAAAATACAGTGATTTAAATTGAATTTTCTATTATTTTTGTGTTCTCAGCTGTCTAAGGAATATGGCCCGATCTTCCCTTTCCAGATGGGTATGACAAAATTAGTTATCCTGTGTGGTTACGACACCATTAAAGATGCTCTGATTAACAATGCTGATGTATTCTCTGACAGACCCCATATTCCTTTTTGCTCTAAGGAACAGGGTAGGTGGTTTTGTTTTTAGTTATTTTATATACATTATGTCAATACTCAAAATATTTTGTAGATTACCATAGCAGAAGATAGTATCACAATTGAAAGTTCAATGTATAGAACTTACAGATTTCTTGTAATTACAATATATGGTCGTAAATATATACACACTTGTCCATCACATCTATGGGCTTTTCTGGACATCTTATTCCAAAACCAGGAGTGTTAATATCAAGTTGGGGCCTATTTGCAGCTATAACAGGTGCTAATCTTATGGGAAGCTTTTCCATATAATTCTGAAAATAATTTGTGGAAATTTGTACCTATTCCAGCAAAAAAGCATTTGTGAGGTTATGCTCTGATGTTGGATGCAAAGATTTGGCACACACTCCACAATTCAATTTATCTCAAGGGATTTACATGTGGTCGAAGTCAAGGCTATGTGCGACCACTCAAACTCCTACACATCAGTGTTGTCTCCTTATGTCTTTGTGCACTGGGGCACAGACATGCTGGAATAAGAAAGCACCTCCCTCATACTACAGCCACAAAACTGGCAAAGTGAGCATTTTATAAAATGCCTTTGTATGTTGTAGTTTTAATGCAGCAATTTACTAAATCTAAGGGGCCAGATCTTGAGGAAAAAAAGAAAAAAAAGGGTTTGGTGGGGGAAGGAGACTTGTTGGTGTCAGTAACAATGGGTTACTGACACAGGTAGCTAGAATGGCTGCTTTGCCGCCAGAAATGTAACACAAATCCATGGACCATCGTATGCGTTTGTTGGAGACTTACCCACGTATCAAGAGCCAGGTATATAGGGCCAGCCCCTGGATGGCAAAAAAGTCTAGGCTTGCAGGTGTTAAGTGCGGCATGGTCTGTTCCATGACGTGTGAGCAGCAGAGCTAGGAGAGAGCTCTGGCGCCCAATAGTCTGGAAGGGCAGCCAATACCCATTTGTTGACTTCCAAGTTTGCCTTGGTGGAACTGGACACTAGATCCACCACGTAAGAGAGACTAAACGTCAGATTGGCCTGATGCCTGGAGGTATTATATAGTATTTGTATTAGTAGTTTCTTCTGTGCCTCAATAAAGCAAGCTGAGGCCATGATAAACTGGAAGCCTGGTGTCCAGAGTGCCATACCACAATGAAAGACTGCGATCATAGGAGCCAATACCCCCAGGATGTGGTCCCGGAAGGCGTCCAAGTGGTCTGCAACCAGGACGGAGATCAGCGACTGAAGGAGAGAGCTCTGGCCCCAAGAGCTGAGGAAGCCTAAACCATTAGTTGACTTCCGATTGCATTGAATGGTACTGGACCACTAGTCCCGACCACGAATTATAGAGGGAATACGTGTTAAGTACAGTGTCCTGATGGCCGAGGTTTTTTTGTTTGTTTGTATGTTTATCTATCTGGTGCCTCAAAAAGCTAGCTGGGACATTCTGTTTTTGTGGGTTATTTTTAGGTGTTGTTTGGATGTGTGTTAAACTGGAGCCTGTGTCTGATGCCATTCCCCTTGAAAGACGCATTCTAGAGCCAAGTACCCTAGGAATGGTCCCGGAAGGCGTCCAAGTGTGAGTGAGGCGCTACATATGGTGGAGGATGCGGGCATAATTGGCACCGACTACGCTTTATTGGCACATTATATGTGGCACGTGAAAGGATCAAGGGACTACTGCAGCAAAATTTAAAGGGCCAGCTTGACTTTGTTTGCAAGGAAATCAAGAGAACTTATTGTCATTGCTTAAAGGAGACCCGCTCTCTAAAGAGAGGGGACATGCCACATGAAGAGACTGTGTCCTGCCTCATAGTTTTTTTTTTACTTTTACCATGGGAGAGCTGATAAAGATTTTGAAGCATGGCCAAATTGCCCGCAGAATGAAGATATGGCCCAAGCTGTCCCCACAATTCCCAGCCACATCCAGCACAGTCCAGCCGCCATCCTTCATATACAACAGCTAGACAGGAAAGAGGCTCAACAGCCCCCAAAGGAACGTGAGGAACGCTGGGGTAACAAGGCCAGAGCATTTTCCGAAAAGAAGTCAACGACGTATATCCATCACAGCATGGTTGCCAAAGTCCAGGGATATGCCGTTACTGTGTGCACCCACCTTCATGCGTACGGCGACAGGTGGGGGTCCAGATAAGAGGATATCCCAGTCGTGCAACGGCCAAATCGCCTTAAGAGACCTGGGTTCAGATGTTACCAGAAGCAACCCAGCTCTACAGCAGCAGGTGGCTGCTCTAGTCCCGCATGAGGAGCTGCCAGTAAGAACCCTGGAGTTACGAGTGGGTGGCATCCCACTATTGGTTGATTTGGACTGTCGCCAAACGATCTCCAGAGTCCAACCGCATATTATACCCTTTCTGAAGACCCGACCAGAAACTGGTAAGACTGTTGCCATGTATTTTGAAACGGGTTTTGGGACTGTCAGTCATGTGCTTGAGGTGTGTGATGAGCTCTGGGTGGAGATAATACTTGGCGGAAGCTTTCCACAGTTCTGGCAGTTGTGGGGGATGGTGAAGGTCAAAGTAGGTGGTTACTTCTGGGTAGAACCCCCCGAGTGCGCTGTGCCACTGCCAGAAAGGGACAGGCCTGACGACTGGCATATGAAAGCCCCTAAGACATTGGTGTCTGATTCTTGAAAAAAAAAACCCCGGGATAGGTTAAACGTGTGTACGGATGTGCAGCCTGGACAGGAGAAGAATCCTGAGAGTAGTGGGACTATTAAACCGGGAATTACAGAGTCTGATGGACTTAATATGTTGCATGTGGACTTATCATTGAAAAACCACTTAACTGCATTAAGGCCTGAGAAACATGCTACGTGTGAACAAGCGGCTAGAGGTGCTGTAGCAGAGAGCAGCTCAGGTCTGCCCCTAGAGGTTATGGCTGTTAGGGCTAGGCGTGCACTAAAGGCAGAGTATAAACTAGCTCCTGAAGCAGAGCCAGACCCAGCTGTAGAGCAGACAAGGGTCATGATTAACAGTGCTGAGAGTATAGCAGAGATTGTATGTCCTGTGGTGGATGACAATCTGGAGGCATGTGTTAACTCTATAGGCTCAGGTGGAGCTAGTGTCATTGCCCAAAGCAACAAGGTATCCTCTGCCCCTTCTGTTGTGAAAACCTATAACTATTAGTGCCCGGCAGATGTGTGTGAAATGTCTGGAGTCCAGTTGATAAATGTGTCTAACAGTGACCCCAGCAAACTGTGTGTACCTGATGGTAGCGTGCAAGTTGCAGGTAATGCGTGCCCAGGGATTGATGGCCACCAGTTCTGTTTGACTGCTGTTAGTCCCAGAGAGGAGTCTTCCTGTTTCAGTTTGTGGCCGGGAAGGGAACAGGAGAATCCTGGGAATGATTGCTCTCCTACAATGTGTGAGGAGACTAGTTTAATGAGGGTGTGTCCAGACCCTGGTTTGGTGTAAGCCTGCATGAATGAGGCCTCAGAGAATGATGAAGATACCTGTGTAGAGGCAGATCTTGTGTGCAGCCCTGGTCAATGCATTCCAGGGAAGTTGACCAGTGATGGAAATCCAGATAGTTGCACTGCAGGGAATAAAGAGGATGTTGGTGCTGGGACCTGTAGTTTAGCTGATGTCACTTGCTCCATTGTCTGCTATATTTCCAGTAGCTTTCATTGCAGGGGTCACAAAGACTGCAGTGATAGGAAGAGTGAACTGTTAGACACCCTAGTGAAGGGGAGGTGGGCGTGTTTGAATCCTCAGATGGTAAAGAGGAGCCTGGTTGTGAGGCAGCTGATTTATTTTCCCTAAAGGTAATGGAGGAAAATAGTAGCAGTATCCCAGAGGTGAGATGTCCTGTGGTTTGTGGCGATCTACAGGTGGGTGCCATCAGCAGCCAGATGTCCGCTGCCTCTGCTGGTGTTGAGAAGGTGACTGAGTTGCCTGATGTGAACACAGCCAGTTTGGCTTTTGAATTGGAGAACCATCAGGAGGATGGCTGGGCTTCAGAAGGTCTGCTGCTAGACAGAGCCGGTAAGAGGTGTGCACAAGGGAAGGTGTCCTCTGACCCTGGTGAGGTGCCAGGTAGTGTTATAGTGGCGGACAAGTTGTCTATAGAGGTTGTCAATGGGGACTCTGAAAGTATCAGCATGCATGTTGATTGTGATGAAGTCGTTATTGCAGAATATGCAGATGTTGTGGCCCCGGTAGCTGGCCCTAAAAGGCAGGAGATGGTCAGTGAGGACCAGAGGACTTGTGACGAAGAGAAGTTTGTGTCTCATTATGATCCTTCCAACAAAGAGGTAGCAGGTTTTGGCTCAGGTGCGCCCCTAAAAGGCATTGTGGATAGCGACCCTGACACGTGTGCTGTCATTACAACTTCTGGTAACACTAGTGTGGTTGCTGGGACCAACCAGGGGCCTTTTGCTCATGTGAGACCCAAGATAGTGAAAACTCTGCCAAGTGGGCACAATACCAAGGTAGCCTGGGTGTGGAAGAAGGCTACAAGGCTACAAGCACTGGTATTGGGATTGTCAGTAGTAACCCTGTGAATGTCGGCATGCGGGCTGGGGGTGAGGATATTCTTGGTGCAGAGCATGCATGGGGTGTGCCACCTGTAAAAAGTGGCTATGACCAGTCTGTGGCCCGTTGTAGGGTGAATGCATGGGATGAGCCCACAACTATGTATGTTACCAATGTCATCTCAGCCCCTGAAGATATAGGGAAGATGTTGCCCCAAAGTAGGAGCTTTGATCCCGGAGGGTTGATTGCACAAGGTGAAAAAGACCTACGGCCATTATCAAAGGGGGGAGGGGATATGTGGCAGAGTGACCGGGTGCAGTTGCTGGTCTCTGCCACTAGGTGGAATTCAGCAGGATACCTGCTACAATCGTGCCACCGAAAACCTGGGTTCGGTGGGGAAGGAGACTTGTTGGTGTCAGTAACAATAGGTTACTGACACAAGAAGCTAGAATGGCTGCTTTTCAGCCAGGTATGGGTTTCCTTTCCTGGGACCATCGTAGCGTTGGGTTGGAGGTCGTTCCCACGTTCAAGGCCAGGTTTTGGGCCAGCCCCTGGAGGGCTATAAGAGGTCTTGGCTTGCAGGTGTTAAGGCGGCATGGTCTGTTACCAGGACGGTGGAGCAGCAGAGCTGAGGAGAGAGCTCTGGCCCCAAGAGGCTGAGGGAAGCCTTTACCGTTTGTTGACTTCTGAGTTGCATTGGTGGTACTGGACGCTAGGTCCAGACAACGTATAAAGAGGGACTAACGTGTTTAGTCAGTGGCCTGACGGCCTGAGTTTTTTTTTGTTTGTTTGTATGTTTCTTCTGTGCCGCAATAAAGCTGGCTAAGGCCAGTGTTAAACTGGAGCCCGGTGTCTGAGTGCCATTCTGCCTACGAAAGACAGCGATCAAGGAGCCAAGTACCCCCAGGACGGTCTCGGAGGGCGTCCAAGCGTGAGTGAGGCGCTACAATATATACTTTCCTCATCCACCAAAAATTAAAGTAAGCAAACCCAGATTCATCTATCAGACTGTTAGTAAAACATGGTGTAACGGCTCGTGCTGTGGTCCAACTCCAGACAAAAGGCACGTCTGTTACCCGGCTGCTGGTCGTCCCCGTGCTACTCCCAGGGCCGCTGTTCGCTCCCAGCTCCTGCCTGTCCCGTACTCACCTGCTCCCGTCCTGCTTTTTCCTCAGCAGGTGCGCTCCTTTGCATCTTCCTCCACACGTGCACCAAGTTCCCTGGATTTAAAGGGCCAGCGTGCAACAGGTAATTATGCTCCTCCGATCCATTTCTTGCGGGAGCTTTTTAAGGATGCCGTTTCCTGCTCTCCGTGCCCAGTTGTTGGTGGCCATTCATTGAGTTTGTTTCGTGCGTACTTCTCACTAACCTTCTCTGTTTTGTCTGCATCTGACGTCGTTCCAGCCATGCTTGCTAGTCCTCCTGTGCTGCCTCTCTGTATTCTGGCATGTTCCGTGCCTACCACTTTGGCTGTCACCGCCAGGGTCTACGTCGAGGGTAGCGACCTGGGGGTTTCCCTGCAGCAAAGTTCTTCCCGCTTTATGGCAGGCAGCAGTGAAGAAAAGGGGCCCATTAGACTCTGCTCCTCGGCGTAGGCTATGCCAACTCCATGCCATGACCAGTGGATCCACAATCCTCTCCTCCGAGCACCGTGAGATATGGTGATAGAAGACCCAGAAGATATACTGTATGTGCTCTTTCCCCCCCAAAAAAAACTTTAATAATCATGATACAAAAAAGATCTACAGATGATAAATAGCTATCCTTAGTAGACCCTTTTCACCTTACCCTACTTATAGAGTGTTACTACCCTGAAAAGGGTGACCCTGTACCTGAACCTTAATCTGGAAACCCGGACTCAGCCCTCCATCACATAAAGGATGTAGGATATGTTAGGGGTATCAGCAAAGTGAACGGCTAAAGAAGCCAAAACCAAGAAACTTAATGATGGTTAACAGCTAAAAAGCTTATAAACATTAGAATGAGCCTCGTCAGGGAGAAATACATATAACAAAAATATTGATGTTTGTGCTTCCTCAACAGGACAAACATAAGTATTAATCACATCTCCATTGTTTTTCTTCCTTTTTGTTTATATTAGTCCATGAGTACTATTCTTAACTCCATTGTGTTTCTTCTTTATTGTTCATATTACTCCATGAACACTATAAATTACTCTTCCATTAGTGTTTATGTTACTCCAAAATGTTTTCCTCGGTGATCAAACTGGTACATTAGGAAACAAGACTAAATGTGTTTTACACAGATAATTATTATGTTAGAATAATACTCAAACACCAATCACAATGTTAAAAAGTGATGGTGTTCCCAATAAATCATATATGCAAACAAAAAAAAATCTAAATTTATTACCAAAAGGGCAGAATAATGGAAATATAGAAACCTGTAGATCAGTACATGGACCCATGGGTATAAATCAACGGCACCATAGACAACCAGATGATGATTGAGATACTATAGAGAGCCAGGGCTGTATTTATAGGTCATGCTGCCCTAGGCACTAAAACTGAATACATAATAATAATAATAATAATAATAATAATAATCTTTATTTCTATAGCGCCAATATATTCCGCAGCACTTTAAAAATTCAAGGGTAAACATACAGTCATTACACATTAAAAGTACTTACAAATGAGACACTAGGTGTGAGGGCCCTGCTCGTGAGAGCTTACAATCTATTCGGGTGTATGGGTGAAACATACGGTAAGAAGTGCCAAGTTTACAATGGGCCGGCCATGTTTCATAAATAGGGGGTGGTTTACATGAAAAATGGATGAACCTTGCCACCCAGACTGTACATCTATAACAGATAAGTGCCTGTGAGTGCCCAAGTGCAGGAGTGACAGATGTGTTGATAGCAGTTAGGGATCTTGGTGGGCCAGACCGAGAAGAATGTATTTTCAGGGCCCTCTTAAAACTGTGAGGGTTGTGAATGTGCCTGATCCGCCGCGGTAGCCTATTCCAGAGAATTGGTGCCGCACGTGTGAAATCTTGTAGGCGGGCATGGGAGGTTCGGATGATTGAGGAATGTAGTCTGATATCATCAGCAGAGCGGAGAATACATTAACAATTTGCATTACCATACCCCTTTCACAACATACCACACCCCTTTACAAAAAGCATGACATGTAACGGCTCTAGAAGAAAGCTAATTGAAGGGTTAGCTGTCACCCAGCTTTCCTAGACTTTGGAGAACCGATTCGCATCCAAAAGCGGGAGAAACGCCAAAAACTAAAAAAAGCCAAACTGTGCCTGAACATAAACCTAAAACCAATATTTCCACCAACAGGCCCTATAGGCTAGTTTCCCAGGAACAGTCTGCAACTGTATTTTTACTCCATACTGTGACCATAAAGTGGTAGCTACTGTGTACACAGCCCGCAACGTATATTACTGCCATACGGACCAAATAGGGTAGACACCGTGTAAAAAAGCCTCTGCAGACTGATATTACCCCCATACAGTGACCATAAGGGGAGACACCAGTGACACGGGTCTGCAGACTGTATATTACCTCCATACAGGGGAAACATAATGGATCACCAGTGTACACGGGCTCTGCAATGTATATTACCTCCATACAGTCCTTTAATAGTGGTATCACCATGACACGGGCTCTGCAGACTGTAATTACTCCCCAACAGTGACCAATAGGTGGCACCATGTACACACCTCTGCAACTGAAAAAATTACGCCATACAGTGACCATATATTAAACACCAGGGTACACGGCTCTGCAGACTGATATTACTGCCATAAGGAAACCATTATTGTAGCACCAGGGTACACGGGCCTCCAACGTAAAATTTTCCAACCTCCATACAGTGACCATATAGTGGTAGATTTCCAGTATACACAGCCTGCAGACTATTATTACCCCCCATACAGTAACCAAAAAATGGTAAAAACCCATTACACGGGCTCGCAACGTATATTACCTAAAACCCGTGCCCATATATGGATAACACAATGTACACGGGGCTCTCAACTGTATATCCCAAACCAAACATGGCCAATTTGGAACACCAGTGACACAGGTCGCAGACGTATTTTACCCCCATCAGTGCCCAAAAGGGGTAGACACCGGGTTCCACAGCTCCCGACTGTATGTTACCTCCAACAATACCATAAGTGGTAGACACCAGGTACACAGGCTCTGCAGCTTATATTACCTCTAAAAACATGACCATAATTTAGTCACCGTGTAACACTCCTGCAGACTATATAAAACCACCAATACATGACCATATATGTAGTCACCAGTGTACAAGGCCTGCAGACGTATATTACCACCAACAGTGAGCAATAGTGGGAAAACACCATTGTACACGGCTCTGCAGACGAATTTTGCTCCCATACAGTCCAATAGGGGTAAACACCTGTACACGGGCCTGCAGACTGTATATTAAAACCTCCATACAGTGACCAAAAAGCGGTTGACACCAGTGCCACAGGCTCATCATAGTAATACTACCACCTTAAACAATACCAAAAGTGGTATAACCCTCAGGCAATGCACCCTATAAAGCCCGCAAATACAGTAATTCATAGTCCACTGAAAGCTATATTAACTGCCGTTTTCCCCATTGTACGTGGCTGGAAAAAAAGTGACATTGAAAGTCTTGGGGTCCACACACCTTATAGAAGTACAAAGCCGGCCCCCACAGCTTCACATACAGCACATCACCATAGCGCAAGATGCCAGGAAAAACAGGGGAAAAACACAGGGTAGGCTTAGATCTCAAAAGCCACAGTAAGATAACACAGGATAGGCTTTTAAAACTCCAACGCCAAGTAGATAACACAGGATAGGCCCTTTGAAAACTCAACGCCAGCAGGGAGGATAAAACGGATAGGCTTAGATACTAACCCACAGGTAGGATAACACAGGGGTGGCTTAATACTCAAACGCCACAGGTAGAATAACACAGGATACTTGATACTCAAAGCCAGCAGAAGGATAACACAGGGTAGCTTTGATTCAAACCACAGGTAGGGAAAAACAGGATAGGTTTAGATACTCAACGCCACCAGGTAGGGAAAAACAGGGGTAGGGTTTGAACTCAAAGCCACCAGGTAGGGTAACACAGGGTAGGCTTGAAATTCAACGCCACCAGAGGATAAAACCCGGGGAGAATTCCTAACACCCCCCTTCCTGCCCTACCCCTCCCAAAACCCCAAAAACTCCCTCCCTCCCCCAGCCCATTCTCTCACCCCCCTCCCCCCCCCAGCACCACACACATGGTCCCCCCCCAACCTCACATCTGTCCCCCCCCCCAGCATCCCCATCGTCACCCCCCAGCATCCCACATCACGTCACCCCCACATCCCCACAGCATGTACCCACAGCACCCCCCACATTTCCCCCCAGGGAATCAACCCCCCATTCACCCCCCCAGCATATTCCCCAGCAGTTAACCCACATGTCCCCCCCCAGCACGCACCCCCCCAGCAATTTTACCCCACCATGTCCACCCCCCCATACAAGTCACTCCCAAAAAACCCCGGTCAAACCCCACAGCAACCCTCCCCACAGCAAGTCACCCCCCAACATGTCACTCCCCCAGCATGTCACCCCCACATGTCACCCCAAGCAGGGAACCCCACCATCACCCCACACATCCCCCTCCCCACACATGGCCCCCCCCATTGTTACCCACAAGTCCCCCCCAACATGTCACCCCACAGCATCACACCCCACAGCAGCATCCCACAGCCGGCACCCCAAGCAAAACCCACAGCCGGCTCTCCAAGCATCCCCCCCACAGCATCCCCCCCAAAGCCTCCCCCCCCACAAAGCCTCCCCCCCCCCACAAAACCTCCCACATCCCCCCTTCCCACAGCATCCCCCCCCCACAGCCTCCCCTTCCCCCAGCACCCCCCCACAGCATGGCACCCCACAGCATCCCTCCTCACAGCCTCCCCCCCCCACGCATCCTCCCCACACCCCCCTTTCCCAAAACCTCCCCTTCCCACGCCCCCCTGATAATGATGTAGGGAATGCTGCAATTACATGCTGGTAATGGTGCATCCTGATTACTAGGGCATCATATTATGGTTTTAGTGATGGCTGTAGTAATCTTGGCAATGTGTATAGTAATCTTGGCCATATGGAAGTGACCTTATTTCTTGTGCTGATGTTACTTCCAGAGGTAATTTGGAACTCAGTACTGAGTAATGAAGCAACAGATTTTTAGGTACCATGTGCCTCAGCACTCCGCGCCCTAATACTTGGCATTATCTATGGCTAACTTCTAAGCTCATTTCACTTCTAGAAGCTTCTGCTTTACAAGGTACCTTATTAAATCTGGCAGATGAGACATTTCCTAACATGACATTTGGTAGAGGTTATATTCACATTTAAATTCAATGAGATCTTCAGTATTCCCATGTCACTGCCAGTTTTTATTTATGGAAACTATACGACTGTGTTTGTACTTCTAATTGCAATGGATGAAGCTGAATCACCCAAACCCAATCATTAGAGATGTCCACATACTTTTAGCCAAATCACATATAGTTCATCATCAGAAAAAATGGGGAGATGTATTAAAAATTTCCCGAAAACAGTATTTTTTTTTTTATTAGGTTTTAAATTTTTAACAGGGGGAGAGAGCTGGAAAGCCATGAGAAAATTTACACTCGCCATATTACGAGAAAATGGAATAAGCAAGATAACCACAGAAAACAGGATAATCGGAGAGGCCGAGTGTTTAGTAGAGAAGTTAAAATCACATGAAGGTGAGTGGTGAGAAACATTCTGCATGCTATGACATGTTTTGTTTTTAAATTTCTGACTTTATTTTTTGAAATGTCCTTACCCTTTTTTTTAGAATCATGTAGATCATATACCATTCTAACCATCTCTCTTTTGATTGGGCATAATTATTTTAAATAAAATATATATGGCAGAGTGACCTAGGGGTTGCATGGTGCTGCCACTAGTGGCGTACGCAGGGAACCTGCTAGAAAACCGCAACCGGGGGCCCCTGGTCCGGTGGGGGAAGCCGGGTTTCTGTCAGCAACACTAGGTTTTCTAACCCCTTATTTTTACCATGCCCACCATTTGAGAGGTTTTTCCCAGAACAGCGCAGTTGGGGGGTGGCTGTTCTAAACTCCAGGACAATTTTTTGTGCCTTTTAAAACCCCTTCCCCTGCAGGTGTCAGGGAGTGGGGTTTGCTGCCAGAAATGGAGCGGGGGAAGGGGGGCTTGGAGAGGCCTTACTCCCAGGATTAGGGAAGCCAGAAGAGCCGTGGGGAAACTGGCCAAGGGTATTTTGGTGGGGCTGGACTCAGTCCAGCCCATGGTAGAGAGGAACTTTCATGTGTTTGTGAGTTGCCAGGGGCCCCAAGGGGTTTTGTTTGTTTTTTTTTTGTTTGGTTTCATGTAACCTGTGCCGGAAGAGGGAATAAAGCTGACTGAACCCAGAAAGAGAAGCCTGGTCTTAGTGTGACATATGTTAAAGTGCCAGCCTGCTTACCAAAAAAAAAGTATCCCAATCTAAACGACCCCAACGGTCCAATTACATTACATTTGAAATAACTCAACACACAGCCAGATTCTTAAATGTGACTGGCATTTTACACTTGCCATGTGGCCGTACCCTTAGAGATACACTGGGGTTGCGACCAAAGCTCCCAGAATAACGGAAAGTTAAGTCCTACAATTTGTGGATGCATCAAGTTCTAAAACCCCCCCAAACCCCTGTTTTAAGTCCCCCCCCCCCCTGCTCTACAGTCACATCGACAAGAGGATAGTGCTCAGTGTCCCCATAAATACATATGACCTCTACCCACTTTTCTTTGGTTACCAGATTATGAGCGAAGGCACCTCTTAAGAGGGTGACCAGGCTGCCACAGTCTAACAGAGCTACAACACTAACCCCATAAACCCATAGTTAGCACTCCTGAGGGCCTTGTTCCTGCAAAGGGGGAGTGCTGCAGGCACGGGGGGGGAAACTTTGGAAGGGGGACAGGGGGACCCCCCACTCCTTTTAATTTTTGCTGAGGACATTGCCAGCTCATTACACCCCCAAACAACGCATTCTTTTTCTCCCTTGTCCATTTCCTTTGGGGTTTGGGACCACCCCGATTGGTTTTGCGGGCCCGGGGCCCCCTCCTGGTCAGTTTGCGGAAGAGTGGGGTTTGGGGTTGTTTGGGACCTTTGGGAAGAAAAATCCCGGGAGGGCTCCATGAACTGAGGGTTTAAAACTTTCAGGCCCCAGATAGGTCTCAGTAGTCGTAAACTGCTCCGCTAGTGAAACCAGCTGATCCAGCATTTTGAGGTCTCTCTGGGCAGCACAAACAGTTTAAAGATAGTCCGCCTTTTAAAGTAGTGTTTAAAGATTGGGTTCGGTCAACAAAAAAGGGGGTCCCCAACTCTGGGGTTTTTAGACCTTTTGGCCAAGGTCAAAAAAGCTGGGAGCGGGGGGAGGGGGGGCCCCCTACTTCCGGGGGCCACCCGGGCCGTCATGGCCTACCCAGCTTGGGGGCCGGGGGGGGGGGGGTTTCCAAACCCGGGGCCATTTAAATTTTACCCTTAAGGGGGATTGTCTTTTTCTTTCAAATTTTTGGGGAAAGGGGGAAAATTTTTTATTAAGCCCCCTTCAAGGGGGGTAAAAGACCCAAACCCAAGCTTTGGGGTTGGGGGGGCCGGGGGGGTTTTAAAAAAATAAATTAACCCTTGGGTCATAAGGGTTTTTTTGGAAGGGATTTTACGGCTTTTTTTCTTCAAAAGGGGCTCAGGAAAAAATCCTCTTTTTCCTTTTGGGTGAACAGAAACCCCCCTCTTGTTTTAAAATGCAATCTGTTTCGCAACAAATTTGGTTTTTTTTTCCCGTTGGGGGCCCCAAATTTGGTTGTACCAAATTTCTTGAAATAGCCCCCTCCCTTAAACTAGGGCTGGCCCCTTTTCAGGGATTTTTAAAAGCCTTCCCCAAAGGGCATTTTGCAGTTTAAATGAAAAAATTAAAAAATAAAGCAGGCATTACTCCCTTTGCAAACCAAAAAAGCCCGCCCCTCCTCAAACCCTTTTTTGTGAAATTTGCTTGACAGAAAAAGGGAAAAATTAAAATGAGATTGGATGCACAGTGGCTAGTAGGGGGCTTAACAGCAAGGGCCCTTTTTTGGGGGAACGCATGAAATTAAAAATGCCCTAATAAGGGCAAGAAAAAGTGCCTGATTTTTTTAAACCCCCCTATTTCTGCGGGTCTTTAAAACAGGCCCCATTCCAGCCCAAAATCGGGCGACGTTTTGGACTCAGGGATACCACTTTTTAAAGTTGGTTTTAAACCCGTTCCAAACTAAAATTTCAAACAAAAATACCGGGAGTGAAGCTAAAAAACATGTAGCTTTTCTACGGTTATAGTGTGCCCCGTCTCTTGCACGCCTCCCGAGATCAGGCACATTACAAAGCACTGCAGGTGCTATGTAATGTGCCCAGGAGCGGCATTCAGGAGATTTAAAAATGTATTAACGGGGCTGCGCCTGATATCGGGCTGAAAAGACACCAGAAATCTGGCGCAGCCCTGTTCATTCATGTTGCCCATAATATCCAACAAAATAATAACTTATCCTCAGATTAATAATAAAACGAAACAGAATAAACAAAATTGTATACAATACCATGGAGTTGGTGTAGTCCAAATGCAGAGAAGCAAGTGTATCTCAGTCCTGTTTTGCAGGGATCCTGTCTCTTGCTCCTGTTCAGTAGCACAATGAAGAAAATGGATTCCAAACACTCTCATTCAGCTCCACACTTGACTTCTCAAGCAGCATGCTTAAAAGGCTTAGAGCTCCAGCAAGACATGGACTGAAATTTGGAAACAGCCTCCAACCCACACTATAGCCATTCCAGAAAAGACAGCCCATGTTAGTCGCATGACAGCTATACTAACTAGCAAATGTTAGTAATTAGTGTTGAGCGATTTTTATCGACAAAGTTGAAATCGGCAAGGTTTTTATGGGATCGAAATTTTCCCAGATCATGCGATAATTAGGCCGTGTTTCACACTGGCTTATTCCCGACGGATTTGTGCGCCGTATTAAAGCGCACAAATCCGCCGTGGAATAAGGGGCGGAACGAGGGCGGGGCCGGAGCGCGGCGGGGGCGCCGCTTCCCGGCAAACCAAAGACAATGCATTGTTTTACGGCGCGTCCGCGGCTGTAAATAATGTGCATGTCTTCTCCCCCCGCAGCGGATTTGCCGAGCGGAGGAGGAGCGACGGAATCCACTGTTCTCTATGAGAGCAGTGGATTACCGTAATTCTGCCGCGGATTGGCCCCCGACTGAAGCGCAAAAACCAGGCCGCAGTTTCGGCGCCAATCCGCGGCAAAAAATAAGCCGTGTTTAAACGGGGCCTTAAGGTTTTTTAAAATCTGAGCATCATCTATTAAGATGGTTTTTTTCGCTTCCTGTAAATTTGGGGCAGGGAAATAGATTACAGATAGAGCAGGGTGAGGGTGTGTGTGCGACTCATGACTGGGGGTGTATGGTTGCGATTGGCTGGAAAAATCACATGACCTGTTTTACAGAGAACAGCGTTTCCTGTTTCAGCCTCAGTGTCTCTCAGGGTCTCATAGGGATAGGACCTGCGCTCTGCCTGTGGCCAAATAGGCTCAGCGAAATTAGTTATTTCTGCACAGATGAAAACCTCTAATATTTGAAATTAACTCTGTGGATCCTTCATTTAGTTAGTTTAGAGATTTGAATGATTTTTTGTAGTTAGCTACAAGTTTATTAAAGCAGGCATCTATCCGCTGTAAATTCACAGCGGTGGGTGCAGGGGTGGGGGGGGGGGGCACGGGTGAACAAGACATCTATACTCTATAAAGAACACTGGATAAAGTTCACCAAGACTAGTGTAGACATTTATAGTGGATTTATCTTTATTATTAACAGTTGGCTATTAAAATATTTCACATGGATATTGGGCGAGCCTGAACTTTTTTTGGATACACATGTTTCTAGGTAAATGCAGGTCTCTTTGTTTAGCTGCAAAACTCCACTTTTATTATCAGTATACAATTTCAGATAGGTGTTCATTTTCAAATTTTACCCATTACTACCTGTGACTGTTGATATATCCACCTTGCAGTTTTAAATTACAATACAGCAATCTTGTAGTCAGAAAGGTTGTTTGTTGCCAAAAATACCGTGTTTGTTACGAAAACACGTCACAGTTACGTGTTTTTTGACGTTTGCGCACCCAGGGGCCAAATGTGGTTCATTGACGCAGCATCTCGTAAATCTTAAAATGAGCAATTCTATTTTTCAAACAGGTGAATTGAAAGGTGCAAAAAATACGTTTATTATATCAAAACAAACAGTTACTTGTTTTTTGACTTTGCACACCCGAGCATTGTTCATTGAGCTGCATCTTCGGTAAAACTTAAAACAGCACATTCTTTATTCACCAAAGTGTGAATTGAAAGGTTGCAAAAAAAAAATACCGTTTATTATTCCATAACATAACAGTTACGTTGTTTTTTGACTTTTGCGTACCCAGCATTGTTCATTGTCGCCCGCATCTAACGTAAATATCCAAAACTGCAATTCTATATTACCACAGGTGAATTGAAAGGTGCGCAAAAAATATTGTTTTTATACCAAAACATAAACAGGTAAGTGTTTTTTGACGTTTGCACACCCTGCATTGTTCATTGAGCAGCATCTACGTAAATCTTAAAACAGCAGATTCTATTTTCAACACAGGTGAATTGAAAGGTGCATAAATAATTTAACGTTTTTTATACCAATACATAAACAGATACGTGTTTTTTTTGGACTTTTGCCCAGTCCAGCTTTGTTGATAGGACACATTGCAGTTACATTTGAATCCAGCAATTTTGTTTTGTTAGAGGGGAATTGAGAAATAGCTGTGATTGCCATCTTTTGATAAGAGTCTTTCCTAAAAAATTTTCCATACCTTCTTCAAATTTTTATATTTCTGACATGGGAGTGAAATGCAGGTGGTAAGCGAGCAAAGAGGGGGGCTTAGCCATGGAGGTAGAGGTACGTGAGGACGGTGCTCCTTACCAGTGCTGGCGACAACACGCTTGCCAGCGGTTCGTCGGTTGCAGGAACGATCTGGCCTGTCTCATCGCTGGGGTCAGGGCCCTGTGAATCTAAAGTACGAACATCGTCGCCAATCTGTTCATTCAGTGGTTAATGCAACCTGCATGTAGACAGTCTGAACCCTCCTCGTCCTCGCCAGTCACAGGGCCACAAATGTCGTCATCAGCTCATCAGCATCGTCCAACATGAAGCAGCCCAAATGTCAACTAGTGTACCCACCAATGTGGATAATCCATTGTCTGTAGACTCTTTGATGACAAAATGCGGTTGGGGTCAGAGGCTATGTTAAAAGTCAAAGAGGATGATTTTCTCTGCTCTGACGACAATAGTTACTGATGCCATCAGAGGAGGTGAGGGAGCCGGTCATTCGGCCAAAAAATCCCGGGCGGTAGGCAACGCCTTGCAGTGCCCTCGCTTGTAGCCCGCAGGCTTTGGATGCAGAAAGTCTGGACGACCAAGACACCTGTGTTGATGATGTGTGATGACGACACTGCGGATCCATCCTGGTTCTTTTCCGCAGAATTTGCTTGCGAGCGCTTCAATCAGTGGACGTGGGAGGCAAGACGATGGGGTAGTGATCAATACGGGGGTCCCGCCACAAAAAGGGAGAGGGCGGTCGGCAGAAGTCCGATGATTATGGATTCGCCAGCACGGTCAGCGCAAACCCGCTCCTCGCTTATTGACAGTTCAAAAAGGTCCAGGTCCTTCATGCTGGGCCTTTCTTTGAGCAAGCCTCTGATTCAACCCTGCGATGTCATATGCCGCCCTTTGCCGTATAGCATAAATAAGTGAGAGTGGCAAGAACCTTAAGTGGTTACCACCACCAAACATGGTCTAGTCCACATGAAGCGATGCATGAGTTGAAAATGGATGGGGACACTCATTGGCCAAAAAAGGCCAGACCCGACGCCGGGGGCCTTCAACCAACTGTCACACCCTCTGTCTCCGCCTTCTCTTCTCCTCCCGCCAACCACAAGCGTTCCTCAGCTGCCCATGTCTCTCAGAGTCATGATCAGGGATTCAGCCTCCGCTGTCAGCTCCACCGTCGCACGAGTACCACCAGCACCAAGAGACCCATCCTGTACCCCTTCTCCCTTCGCCAGTTGACGACCTGACGGCCGTACTAGCAGCCAGTCTAGCTGCAGCTTTGTCTTCCAGGTTTTGGGAGCAGAAGAAGAAAAACACTTAACCACAATACCATCCCAAAGCCACAAAGCCTGAATTGTCGGCATTGCCAGGCTTTTGCCCTTGGAATGGTGCTTTCCGTCTGGTTGGACACAGAGGGTTCCGCACGTTCATGGCCTACGCTGCCCCCAATACAGATGCCGAGCAGGCTTTTCTTTGCCAAGAAAGCCAACATCCCTGCCCTGGCAAGCCCTGTGTCATCTAAAATTTCAAGATACGTTGTCTGCTTCTGTGTCCGGACAGAAAAAGTCACATCTCACCACCGACATGGATAGTAAGCACGGCCAAGGCCCGGCTATATCTCTGTGACAGCTCACTGGGTGGAGTGGGTGGATGTCCCTGGGGGTGAGGTGGGCTCTCAGGCTCGGCGCACGCGCTTCAAAACAGCCAGGGGATGGTGCAGGATCTTTCCCCCAAGGTCCTCTGGGTGGCTACACGTGCCCATGGTTACCAGTGCAGTGTTGAAATTATTATGCCCTTGGAGTCCGTCACACACAGGTAAGGAGTGGTGGACGGCTATATATAACGCAATGGAGACGAGCGCTGGCGGGGTGCAGAAACCTTGTGCCAGGCGAAGGTGGTGTGCATAACGGTAGCGTAAATCTGCTGGCCGCCCTTAAGATCGGGTTAGGCTGGAGCACATTCCTTGCTGGGCAACCTGTCTATGAACCTTTGTCGTCCAGAATTTTCTAAAGAGCTACCCGGGGTTGGTCTGCTGCTGAAGAAGGCTCGAGGTCTGAGTTCGCACTTCAGCGTTTCGCACCTGCTTCGTCCGCTGCTGCGTTGCTTGCTGCGTTCAGCTCGGACTCCCCGTCAAACGTTCATGTTGACGTGGCAACACGCTGGAATTCACACCCTAACAGCTCCAGGCGATTGTGGCAGCAGCGCATATGCCATTAAGCAGTACGAAGGGGACACATGGCCTGACAAGCAGCGGTTCGGCCTCGGGGTGTTGAACCACCGGAGCGTGGTGGCAGGTGTGAAAGAGTCTGCACCATCCTTTGCCAGTTTTGAAGAAGCCACAAAAATGGTAATGTCTTGCGGACAATGCCCCTTGTCAGCATGAGCATTGTGGTGATCTTAGTTCTGGAACGATCGTTGGACACTCTGAAAACACAGGTCCCTCCTGGACGGAAGGTGGGAGACGGACAAAAGATGCGGTCACGGAGCATTTCTCTCGTCAAATTACACTAGGCACGACAGTTCACAATTTCATCGGTCTTTCGGTTAGGCAGTGATTCTGGTCCTGAGCTTGTTGCATCTAAATTGTTGGCGCATCAGCTCTCAGGGGTGCATCTTCTCAGCAAGTCAGGGCTCGTGTTTGAAGCTGTGCCGGAGGCAGCGGGGCAGCGGAGGAGGAGGAGGAATTCCTAGGACACCGATGTTACCGACGTCACCTGCCTTGGGAAAGAGGTTGGAGCGATATTTGAGGGGAGGAGGAAGATGAGGAAGATCAGGTTTGTAGTGCCCCTCGAACCATGAGGCTTGGAAATCCAAGGCGCCCTCTCTCACATGAGTGCTAGGAGCTCCATTTCTCCAAACATGATCATGCCATTAAGGTGCCAATCAAATTGAACAACAGTTACTGGGTGGCCACCCTACTGGATCCCCGAGGTACAACAAAAAACTCAGCCACTTTCTTCACCCCCAAATTAGAGAGTTAAATTAGGAAATGGAGGACCTTGCTGATTGATCATACTGGAGACCATCTGTTGCATCTGTTCAAGTTCCCCAAATGTCACGGTTGGAACAACATCAGCGACGTGACAGCAGTAGAGTGCCAAGTAGGCGTAGCGGCAGCAAGCAGGCAAGGTTGGCAGAAGCCTAAATGGGTGACTCTGCAAATCTTTGTTTACCACCTCACCAACGCATCAATGCAGGGCACACATCCAACACTCAGAGATAAGCTTAAGATCATGCGTGCACGGACCTATATGCCGTCTCAATCCCGTTGTTTTTGTATGTGTTCCGGACCAATAGACTTCTGGGTATCAAAATGGACGAATGGACCGGAGCTGGCTCGTCACGCCTTTGGGGGTTTTTTTATTTAGGAGGTGTTGTCTGACCTAGGAGCCAGTTGTAATATCTGAGCGGACTCAGCACAGCTGGTGGAGTCTTACTGACAAAAGCATCCGGCTTTTCACAGGATAATGGGGATCGTTTGACTTGCATCAGTTGAATCAGGCTTGGATATCTGATGATGTTGTGTGCACAATGCCGAGGTCACCGTTTAGTGCAGGCTCCTACTTCACATTCCTTTCAACAGAAATGGTCCTCTTGAAAAAACGTTTTTTTAAAATGATCATTTCTACTGCAATTTTTATTCTCTTTTCCCAACAGTTACTTTTTGCTGGTTTTGTCCTGTGAGGGAAGTCTGTTATAAAAAGACAGCAAGGTTTCATGACAACACCGTGAATTCCATTTATCACTTTATCTTAAGAAGTTTACGCAATTGTCAATTGTTTTGAGGTCATGTTGCTGTGAGAGATTTACAGCTATAATATGGTCTTTGGAACTAAATGTGGCTTCTCAAAGTGGGCGATTTCTCCCTCACAATTTTTTAATAGTGGCTGAGAAAGTCTTATTTATAAATTTTTTGGGGTCATGTAGCTGTGTGTATTCAGCAATAATCATGGTTTCCTTTGGAACGAATTGTGGCTTCTAAGTGGCATTTTCTCCCTCACAATTTTTAACAGGGCTGAGGAAGTCATTTTTTAATTTTTTTGGTCATGCTGCACTTTGAAATGCCAGCAATACTACAGGTCCTATTTTAAAAAAATGTTGTTCTAACAGACATTTGTTTCTTCCAATATGACAAAAGTGGCTCATGGGTCATTGCTTTGAATTTTTGGGGGCAATTTTGCTTTGAAAACTGCCGCAATACTAACAGGTCCTATTCGAAAATATGTTGTTTCTAATAGAACATTTTTGTTCTTCAACAATTGTCAATAGTGGTCATGAGGTCTGCTGTTAATTTGTTGGGGGCATTTTGCTGTGGACATGCAGCTATACTACAGGTCCTATTCTAAAAAATGTTGTTTCTAACAGACATTTGTTCTTCACAATTGTCCAAAGTGGCTCAAGGGTCAAGCTTTGAATTTTTGGGGCATTTTGCTGTGACATGCAGTATACTACAGGTCCTATTTCTAAAATAATGTTCTTTCTAACCGACCTTTGTTTTCACCTATTGTCCCAAAGTGGTCTAGGTTCCATGCTTTGAATTTTTGGGGGCATTTTGCTGTGACATGCAGCTATACTACAGGTCTATTCTAAAAAAAAAATGTTGTTTCTAACAGAATTTGTTCTTCGCACAATTGTTCAGAGTGGCTCAGGTCATGCTTTGAAATTTTTGGGGAGTTTTTGCTTTGAAATGCAGCTATACTTTCAGGTCCTATCATTATAATAAATGTTGTTTTCTAACAGGACATTTGTTCTTCACAATTGTCAAGAGTGGCTCTAAGGCGTTGATGGTGCTGTCAGAAACAGAATAGGTTAGGACAAATGTTTAATGGACACATATTGCATAATGACTTGTATTTGCAAGATCTTTAACATAGCTATTCATCCCTGTATTGAGACATCCCATTTTAATACAATGAAATAAAATAGAAACAAAGACTTGGTGGGATTCCATCCTATTTTAAAATGTGTGTTTTTAGAATTAAAGGTAATAAAAAACTTGCATGTTAAAAAAAATAGCGGTAAAAAAATTCCTCTGAATATGTAAAAGGGAGGTACAGCAAATCTTGACCAGATGTAGGTTATTCAGAGGTCATGGAGTATGGAGCACGGTGACAGTGAACAATGTACCGAGACCATTTCCTCCTGGCCACGTTGAGTAAAATGAGGAGAAAAAAAGAATGCCAAGATAAGGGCACCTGGGTGTAAAGGAGCGTTAACCACCAGTATTTCCAAGGTAGCTCTAATGGTCTAACTCATACGAAGGGGACTAGCGCTTCCAAGGTATTGACTGTTGTTGACTGAGGTAGGCTGGAGTTTTCAACACTTCAGCTTCGCACTCGCTTCAGCACGACAGTTTTCCGTTGCTGCGTATCAGGGCATTTTAACCTGGCTTGTAATAGATGACGGGACACCAGCCTGGGCTTCACCGCACCCACTGTAAACTACGGCCGCTGGGTCATGCTGTGGCCCAGGACAGGTATAGTCAATGTCCAGTGGGAAACTAAAATGGGTGGTTGAAAGATCCTTTTTCCGGCAACTTTTTAAATGTGGGGGTTCATGCTGGTTTGGTGTCATTGTGTGCCCAGGACAGGTAATAGTCAATGTCCAGTTCCATACTAAAATGTGAGGTTGAAAGACTCCGTTTTGCGGCACTTTTTAAATCTGGGGTCTGCAGGGTTTTCGGGCTCATGCTGAGTTCCAGGACAGGACTATTCTATGGTCCAGTTCAATTAACATGAGGTTCAAATTTTTACTGCATTCTGGCACTTTTTAATTTCGTGGGTGATGCAGGTTTAAGGGTCAGGCTGATGTGGTAATCGACAGGGATAGTGAAATGGTCTGTGACTTTTTTTTGTGACTTTTATAACATAAGTTGTTGCCTTAAGATGTAGCACTATCACTTGGACTGTTGTGTGGATGTTAATTTCTGCTTCTCCAGCCTTGTTTTGGTGTAATAATGAAGGTGTTTCTTTAATGGTCAATGGCTCATAATCGATGCTTACTTCGAAAAACCTTATCATAGGGGACTATCGACTATCGTACGATCTCGATAGCCAACGCAATCGCTCAACACTATTAGTAATCTATCATTACTGACATTCCCCCACCAAGCCCTGGGACCTCAGTTGCACATACATTGTAGTCTTTGTGAAACACTGCTTGTATGGAATGGGGCGGGGATGTCTGCTGGAACAGCCACTCTGGGGTTCAGCTTGATGGTAGCACAAAAACACAATGCCCTTGGCATCCATTTATAAGTCCTGGATTTTATGTAGCCATAAAATAAACAGAAACATAACTCTTGGCTTAACGTCAGCCACCAAACAAAAGGTTGACGTAGTAAGTGTTGGATAGCTCACAGTCTCTTTATCCCAAATGTTTTCTGAATTTTATCCCCACCGGGATCAGGGGAATATGACAATCACAGACTGGATTGAGTCATGAGTAATACCTGCCAAAATCCCAATATGCTTCTGTGGCTCTTAACCACTAGACAGCTCCCAGTACACCATCACCACAGTCCACACACCTGCATTTATATAGCTCCTGTCACTGGCAATGTATATGTTGGCATAACAATCACCAGGATCGTGGAGAAAGCCATCTCGTAGTGAAAAAGGGAGAATCTTTACCCATGTCTATAGCATCTAGGCTGTAATATGGGAGGGAGCCCTCCCACCCATTTCAACCTATCAAATGAAAATTATTGTTCAGCACACAGATAACAAACCTCTACACATGTCTGTAGATAAAAAACTAAAGTTTTTTTTTTCTTTAAAAAATAAAACGTAATGAGAATCATATTTATTTGTTGCTGATGTCATACTAAGCCTCGTATTAAAGTTAACATTTCATTTATATGACATTGTGAAGTCCTTAAATAATTATGTTTTTCCAAATCCTTCTGCAAATATTTTTTGGTTCCTAATTACATTATAAGGTACATTAAAATGTACTATAAAAATGTCCCGAAAAAGAATCAGTCTTTACATGGCTATATCAATAGAAAAAGTAAAAAAAGTTATAACTAGAGATGGGTGAATTTCTAAAAAAATTGGTTCGCCGACTTCGACGAATTTTCCGACAAAATCTGTTTCGGTGCCGAATTTCTTCCGGACGAATTGCGTTAATAAACAAGCTATTTCCTAGCTGTACAGAGCTGTAGGGTGACTGTAGAACATTGTGCCATGCTTAAATAGCAAGAGAGAGCTTGGTTTGGTCTTCATACAATCTGTGTTTTAGTAATGTACACGCATTGACTGCCCGCCGTATTAGAATCGTTCACTCTAAATTCCATGGGCACTTACAGGGGCAAAAATCCCAGACTAAAAAAAACTGAAGCGGGAATGCAGCCTGATAAAGTCATGCCAGCGCCAGCTGGAAAAAAAACAAGCTGAGGGCAAAGATCCTACCATAGCGTCAAAGAAACACAGTATGTAGGTTACTTAGAGCGCCACAGATTCGAGGCACAGTACTGGGACGTCACAGCTGGGGTCATCCATGACGGGACCAGAGCTTTAAAAACGTCACAAAATATGACAGAACATGTTCTGTTAAACGCTGATGATACCATGTAGATTGGCCCACTCCGAAATGAGTGGAGAGGGTGTCGGCAGTAATTTTGCGTTGACGTCTCTGATCATTTTGCCTTCTTTCATCCGGTCAGTTGTCGCTTTTCGTGGTCAATAATCCATCCGTATTGCTAAGGCAAAAAACAAAAACGGGAGTTGATCCAAAACAGAAATGGACCAGAAAAATGGGATTATTTGAATGTCTTCTGTGTTCTGTATACAACTCATGCTTTTGGCTAGACAATCCTGATCTTCCATTCCTTCTGACAGGTGAAATGAAGGGGAAACCTAAACACGAAGTGGGCAACGTCATAGAGTGGCTCGGAGCGTGGAAACAGCTATTAGGAAACCTACAGGGTGTTCAGTGAGACAGCGGTTACTTGGCAGCTGCATGGAGTAGGCACAGAGTGGCACAATGCACAAATTCTGGAGGTGGCAAGCAAATCAGGTGCCCACAAAGTGGCACAATGACACAGTGTGGCGATGACGTCATTCAACAGCGCAGCATGAGGAGTCAGAGAGTGGCAAAATGACAAATTCTGGAGATGGCCAAAAACAGGAGTAGGCACAGAGTGGCTACAATGACAGAGTGTGTAGGTCCACGGCAGCACCACAAAGCAGCAGGATGAAGGTCAGACAGTGGAACAATAACAAATTATGGAGGTGGCAAAAAAAAAAAAGGCGTAGGGCCACAGAGTGGCACCATGACAGAGTTTGGAGGTCACGCAGGAGCAACAGCAGCAGCATGAGGTCAGAGTGTGGCACAATGACAATTCTGGGAGATGGCTAAAAAAAAAACAGGAGGTGGCTTCGGGAGAGTGGCTCATTGACAGAGAGGGGAGGTGGGGGTGACGGCAGAAACAACAGCATGAGGTCTGAGAGTGGCAACAATGACATAGTGTGGAAGGTCTCAGCAGCAGCCATCAGCAGCAGCATGATGGTCTGAGAGTGGCACAATGACACTGTGTGGAGGTGACCGCGCCAGCAGCTACAACAGCAGAGCTGACAGCATGAGGTTCAGAGAGTGGCCCAATGACACAGCTTGTGGGAGGCTACGGGCACAGCAACAGCATCAGCAGCATGAGGTCATAGAGTGGCACAATGATAGGTGTGGAGGTAGGTGGTGACTAATACACAGTCCCGGTAAAGATGGTGGGGGTTGGTAGGCAGTTGGAGAAACTGGCAGCAGATGTGTAGCATCATGCACGGTGGCGGCATAGAATAGCCGTCTGAGCACGTAGTTTGAAAACCAGGATCAGTTCTCAAAGTTTAGGGGCGACTTGGCTGAATGTAATGTATGACGCCTATCTAAGGCATTGGCTTGTGTGGAAATCCTGGCCGATCCAAGCACGGATTTCATCTGGACAATGGTCAGTCGTTTCCACATTTCCCAGTGGACTAGCAGGTTCTCTTTGTGGTAACGATTGGCCCCCGCTAGCACTGAACACCCACTCTGATGCCTCACTACGGGCAGGCAGGACAGCTTCTCCAGTGCAAACTATGGCAAGCTGCGGCCACAACTCTTAGTTTGGTGCCCAGTAGTCCCAGAGAATCTTCTAACTTGGGGTGGTATAGTGTGCTGTCCAAGTAGAACACCACCTGTTGATTCCAGGGTCCTGTCCAGGTCCCTGCTGCTGTGGTGAGTGCCTTCCTCATGTGTGGGTGAGGAAGTGCTCATCAGCGACTCATGACTTAGGTTGCTGCTGATGGAGCTGGTACTGCTCCTACCCCCCCCACCTTCCCCACAGCGAGCCGCGCTGGGCAGTGGTAAGTGAGCGATAGGGGGGGGTAGAGGGACCAAAGGTATGGGACGATTTGCCGCACCATTTAGGCAGTGGGCCAACTGCTACGGAGGATTTTTCTATAGTATTTGGGTTTGTCCATCATCTCCAGCAGCTGGGGGAAAAAAGGCTCCCATTTGGACCGGTTAGCGAGGGCCAATTGGGGGAGAGAAAGAAGTCCAACCCTCTGCCGGATGGTGCTTTGGTGTCACTAGCCAGGGCAAATTCAGCATGCTGCGGGGCCATCTGACAGTGACTCTGTGGGGACTCCCTGCCTCCATCTCCACTGTATACTACCACGGTTCTTTGCAGGATCATCTTGCCTATCTTCCCCTCATCTTCATTTCTCCTCAGCTGCTCCTGTTCCTCCTCTCCTGTCACCTGGGTAGAAAAACCACTCATTTCATAGACAAATGCTGTGTGCTCCAATGTCCTCCTCATCCTCCTCCTCCTACTACTCCAGTTCAGTCCCCACCTGACTCATTGTGGAGCGAGATGAGTCGCGATGTCTCAGTCCCTTCCCAGACATGATTTTTCTGCATCTGTTCCAGGGACATGAAGGCAGTTTTATTGACGTATTCATCCGTAGTCCTGGCGGTCTGAAAATAACATGGCCTCCTCAAATGGCCTCAGCATACTGCTGGTGTCACGCATTTGAGCTGGCCCACTGGCTGACATCATAAACAGGGGAGTACTTATGTCCACCATGGATCATACTGAAAATAATGGCCTTTCTCATTGTTCATACAGTCGGTACAAATGTGCAGGCTGGAATTCAACCGGGTGGGAAAATTCGCATAATCAGCGTGTGTTGGGGGAGGCAGTTCTGCCGCTGCACTCGAGGAGGGTGTTCTGTCGTTGTAGGAATGGATGAAGTGCATGCACAGTTTCCTGGCCATTTTTTCAGATTATTCTGATGATCGGTGGAAGACTTCAGGAGGAACCTTTTCACAACCAGTTGAACACGTGCGCCCATTGCAGGGCGCATGGATCATCCTCTCCTTGGTGCAGCTGCGCGGACACCAATGTACTCCCTTTGTCCGTACAACCAGTACATGGCTCGATTTGCAGTTGGTGCGGGAGAAAGCCACACATCGATTACTTGCTGCATGACGCGGAGCAGTTCCCCCCCCTGTGTGACTTCGTTCGCTGAGGCAAGCCAGTTGTAAAAACTGCGGACACCGCTGTCCCCTCACATATGGTATGTGGGCAGTATTGTGGAGGCTGAGATTGTCATGTGGTGGGAAGGAGGAGGACATTGGCGTAGGGCAGCAGTTTGACAACGTGGAGGAGAAAAGGGGCATCCCTGCCCAGTTGTTGGTGGGGCTGGGCAGGAAGCACATTCCCCCCGGGGGCCCTTTAAAAGGCCCAGTACTGGCATGACTTTGTTCAGCTCCAACATCCGCACTTCCCGTGCACCTTGGAAAAAAAACCTGATACCCAAAGGGACGGGCCCACCTTTGTTTCATATTTGTGAAGGGCTGGTACTGACTTTTTGGAAAAAAATTACGGTTTGGTCTCCACTTGTCTCGGACAGGCCATTATTTCTTGAATGGGCAGAGTCCCCATTTAGAAAGGGTGGGAAATGCTTTTCTACAACTTGGACAGGAGCCGGTCAGTTCTAATTGGGGGTTTTGGACGCATATGCTGTCTCTTTACAATGTCGTTAAAGATGCTGGGCCATGAGTAGCGAGGAGCAGAAGCGTCTGTCCCGGGAGAGATGGCAAAGAGAAACGTCCCTTTGCAGAGGGGTGGAGCCTTGATGGCTGCAATGACATGGCTATGGGGTGCTTGTGGGGCCGGTGGACCCCCAATCTGAGCCACGTTTCCCCCAAGGCCCCCGGATGGTGAGCTGCATGTGTTGATGAGGGCCGTGGTCCCAACCTTAGCTCCATGGCAACGCTTCACTTTTGCCCAGTTTAATAACCCTATTCGGCTCCCCTGGGGGGCTTAGCAAAAGAAAATGCCACACCGCGAAGTATCTGATTTTCCACCAAGTCCGCCTGAGTGTACTACCGCCGCTGCCCCCCCCTGAGCCCCCGTGCGCTACTTTTTGGGACCCGCGAAACGGGGTTTTTACCCCTGGCCGCTTTCTCCCGGGCTCGATTGTAATTTTTGGCCCCCAAAACCCATCGCAAATGACGACTTTCTCGATGATGAGCCCCTTTCTTCACCCCGGGTCCCAAGTGCGGTCGGCTACATCATCATCGTTATTTTTTGTCTTCCTGTGTCCTCCTCAAACGGTTTTTTTGCGAGGTGACCCCTCACAAAGACCTCCCGCACTCTCCAGTCTTATTTGCCGACTACTGCAAGGCAGGTGAAATTTGGCCCCTTTTTTTTAGCCAAAAAAGCGCTGATGTCCTCTAAAATTGTTCATCCCCGTGTCGTGGCATGACCATCCCCCATTGTAGTCTCTGGTGGGGAACCCAAAAGGGGCAACGCGGTTGAGGACGGTGAGGGCCCGCCCTGACACCCAAAAAGGGCCCACCCCCAAACTAAGGGGTTTTGTCTGAAAAGTTCCCACCGACTCTTAGTGGGGTTGTCGATGTATTGGGAGGAAGTGGATGCCCAGTAAAACCCCCCTCAAGAACCCTTGGGTTTTTTGGGGAAAAAAAACGGGCCCTAGATGACACCGGTTTTCTGGCCTCACCCGAGTGACCCCGCTGCGACGTCTCCTTACTGTGCTG
>JAODAL010035712.1:0-42621 GCA_025379985.1 Phyllomedusa bahiana
TTTAAAATTGAGCATAGTCTAACATTAGATTGGCCACTAAAAATATATCGATAGAGGATAATCAAGAACAACAAAAAAAGAAAATTTGGGGAAAGCAGTGTCGCTCGACATTTTCTAGAATCTAATAAACCAGGTTGCAGATCTCAGATGGTGTATCTTGGAAGAGGTGAGGGCAAGTGAAGGGTTAACAATGGAAACATGTCTGTTAAGACGTGAAGCCCGTTGGATATATGACCTAAATACTATGGCCCCTATAGGGATGAATGAGACGCTCGGCCTCAAAGCATTTTTATGAATGAAGTTTTTACTACCAATGCATGTGTATAAATAGCAGGTGCAGGCTTAGCAGAGCACGCTTGAGAAAGAGAGGAGGAGCCTCTCGAAACGTCGCGCGCCTGCGCTCTCTGCCCGCCTGTCCAACTGAACGCTCCAGACGTGATCTCCGAGAAGTAAGAGGGGACGCTTCACTATGCATCGGCAAGATTGAATTTCTCCTACCAAATCTTGGACTTTGGATCGCATCGTTTGCTATTGCCAAGCGCAAGTAGTCTGTTTTATTCTATGTTTTAGCCATTTGGCTTTACTTGTTTGAATAATAAATTGCCTATATTTATAAAGAAGTTTTCACTCAGTCTATCCTATGCAATTTCAGGGAGCCGCAGTACTCCACTAACTGAGTGTCTAACGATGCAGAGATAATCCATTTAAAACTACCAACATATAATATTGGACTCTATTTTGTGTTGGACACCTGAAATGTATTGGGCAGCATGCCAATCAAATAGTAGAAGCATCATAGGTTGTAAGCCAGCATGGTGCACCACATCTATCTGCATCAGTGACACCCTTTGAATCGCCTTATCAATATGCAGTTATAATACTAGCAATCACCCCTCTAATGCATAGAAGGCGTCTGAGTGGTTGTTTTATCAGTATTTTAGCATTTCTGCAGTCTTCCCTTGTATAATATTGTGACTTATCTGCATACTGGTGTGAACTGGTACTTATCCAATGTGCAGTTCTTCATTATTTAGTTTCCCTCCTAGTGGATGGTGTGTGAGCTAGTGCTCATTAGTAGTGCTGAGCGATTACGTTGACTATCGTCATCGGGTCGATAGTCGATATCGGCAATTATCAAGACGATTTTCGATAGTCGATAATAGATTAGTGTCGATCACCATTAAAGTCTATGGGAGAGGAAAAACACCTTCATTCTTACACCCAAAAAGGGCTGGAGAAGCTGGAATAAACATCCACAACAGCAAACTGGATACGTGCTACATCTTAGGCAACACACTTAGGTTATAAAAGCCACAGAAAAAAAGTCACACACCATTCACTGTCCCTGTCTTGTACCACAGCATGACCCTTAAACCTGCATGACCCACAAATTAAAAAGTGCCAGAAGGCAGTATGATTTGAACCATCATTTTACTTGAACTAGACATTGACTATCCCTGTCCTGGAACGCAGCATGAGCCCCAAATCTGCATGACCCCAGATTAATTAGTGCCAGAAAAATGAGTCTTTCAACCACCATTTTAGTTTCACTTGACATAGACTATCCCTGTCCTGAGCCAAAGCAAGAGCCCCAAACCTGCATGACCCCCAGATTTAAAAAGTCCCCGGAAAAAAGGGTCTTTAAACCCACCATTTTTAGTTTAAATGGACATTGACTTCCTGTCCGGGCCACAGCATAACCCCCAAAACCCCTAAGGGACCCCCAATTAAAAAAGTCCCGGAAAAAGGAGTTTTCAACCCCCATTTTAGTTTAAATGGACATTGACTGTACCTGTCCTGGGCACAGCATAAACCCCCCCAAACCTGCATACCCCACATTTAAAAAGTCCCGGAAAAAGGAGTCTTTTCACCATTTAGTTCACGGGACATTTACTATCCCTGTCCGGGGCCCACGATGAGCCCCAAAACCCTGCATGCCCCCGATTTAAAAAGTCCCGGGAAAAAGGAGTCTTTCAACCACCATTTTTTTTCACTGGCATTGACTATACCTGCCCGGGCCACGTGACCCAAACCTGCATGACCCCCAGATTTAAAAAGTGCCGGAAGAAGGATTTTTTAAACCCCCTTTTTATTTTCATGGAATGACTATACCGGGTCCTGGGCCACAGCATGACCCCAAACCTGCGGACCCTAATTAAAAGTCCCGGGAAAGGGAGTCTTTCAACCCACCTTTTTTAGTTTGGGGCAAGACTTCCCTATCCTGACCCCACAGCAGAGCCACAAACCTGCATGCCCCCAGATTTAAAAAGTGCCGGAAAAGGGGTCTTTCAACCACCTTTTTTAGTTTCACTGGAAAATTTACTTCCCTGCCTGGGCCCACACCCAGGTCCCAAACCTGTGACCCCCAATTTTAAAAAAGTGCGGAAAAGGAAACTTTAAAACCACCATTTTATTTTCACTGGACATTGATTTAACCTGACCTGGGCCCGCATGACCCCCAAAACCGATGCCCCCCCCAGATTTAAAAAGGCCGGAAGAGGGTTTTTTTCAACCCACCATTTTATTTTCAGGGGACATTAAATATCCCTTCCTGGGCCACAGCATGACCCCCAAACCCCGCATGACTTAGTTTAAAAAAGTCCCGGAAAAAGGATCTTTAACCACATTTTAGTTTCCGGGAATAGACCCCCGTCCTGAGCCACCATGACCCAAAAACCTCAGCCCCCAGTTTAAAAAAAATTCCCGGGAAAAGGGGGTTTTTAAACCCCCATTGTAGTTTCACTGGACATTGATATACCTGTCCTGGGTAACCTACTCTGTTAAGTTTTCCTGTCCCTCCCTTGTAAAATTCGGGGAATTTTTTGTTCAGCTTTTTTTGTACATAAAGTTTTTTAGTTTTTTTTCTGAAAACACATTTTTAAAATGGGATGGAATCCCACCACGTCTTTTTTTCTTTTTTTTTTATTGTATTAATGGGTTGTCTCACTAAGGAATTGCTAGCTATTTTAAAAGATCTTGCAAAAACATCTTTTTGCTAGTTCCATTAACAGTGTCCTCTACCCCTTTTCTGCAGCCCCTCCCCCTTGGGACCACTCTTGACAATTGTGAAGAAAAAATGTTTGTTAGAAACCACTTTTTTTTAAAATAGGCCTGTAGTCAGGCTTTTACGCAAAATGCCCCCAAAAATTCAAAACATGACTCTTGAGCCCTTTTGACAATTGTAAGAACAAATACTTTTAAAAACCATTTTTAAATAGGCCCGTAGTATTGCTGATTTCAAACACCATGCCCCAAAAAAAAATTATAAAAATGATTTCAGCCATTTTAAAAAATTGTGAGGGGAAACCTTTTAAAGCCACATTTTTTTTCCAAAAGGCCATATTTAGCTGTATCTCAAAACACCATCCCCCCAAAAAAAATTAAAAAAAAAAATGATTTCTAGCCACTTTTAAAAATTTTGAGGGGGAAATGTCACTTAAAAGGCACATTTTGTTCCAAAAGGACCATATTATAAGTTTATCTCACAGCACCATGCCCCGAAAAATTATAAAATTACTTCTCGCCACTGTTAAAAATTGTGAGGGCCCAAATGCCCTTAAAGCCACATTTCTGTTCCAAACCCATGTTAAGTGTACTCACGACCAGGCCCCCCAAAAAAATTTTAAAAATGACTTCTCAGCCACTGTTAAAAATTGGAGGGGAAATGTGATTAAAAGGGCCTTTTCTGTTCCAAAAGGCCATGTTATAAGCTGATCTCACAGCACTGACCCCAAAAAATTATAAAAATGACTTCTCCCACTGTTAAAAAATTGTGAGGGAGAAATGCCACTTAAACCACATTTCTTTTCCCAAAGGACCATAATTATAGCTTTTTATCACAGAAAACATGCCTCAAAACCTTTGACAATGCGAAAATTTAAAAGTAAGGGGAAAAGGGAAATTAGGGTGTTTGTCATGAAACCTTGAGTCTTTTACAGTCCCCCTCACAGCAAACCACAAAATGAACTGTTGGGAAAGGAATAAAATTGCAGTAAAAATGATAATTTAAAAAAAAAGTTTTAAAGGGACTATTTCTGTTTGAAGGGAATGTAAAAGTAACCAAAAAATAATAGGTGACCTCGGAATTGGGGTAAACATCATCAGGCCCATCCCTGATTATTTGTGGTGCCCCCACTAAAAAATTTATCTGTTAAAAAGCCGGATGTGTTTGTCTGAAACTCCCCCAGCTGTGTAAAGGGTCCGCCGATATACGCTGGTGCTGGGCAGGACAACCCTTGCGTGGCGAGTGAGTGGGGCCCCTTTTCACCCTTTTGGGTACCCAAAGGCAATTGGGCCCGGGAACACATGCAAAAAATCGTGTTGAGACGCAGATAGTCGTGCACCATGATCTTAAGCTGGTCTCTTGTGTTGTATGTGTGCCCTGATTGCATGTTTTGGTGAGGGGGTAAATAAAGATTGCCGAGGTCACCCATTGGCCCCTCCACCTCGCCTGCTGCTACTGCTGCCCCTACGGCTATTGGCCTTACTGCGTAGTGCGAGTTGTTCCACGTGACATTTGAAGAAGTAAGCTAGCAACAGATGCTCCAGTTTTATCAATCAGCAAGGTCCCATTTCCCGCATTTTTTCTCTCTATTTGGGTGGTGGAAAAGGGAAAATGCTGAGTTTTGTTTTTTACCCGGGGGCCAGGGGGTGGCCCCCAGTAAAGTTTTTCATTTTGATGCCTTTTAAAGCGAGGTCATGTTGGAGGGAAAAGGGGGATCCAGCTCATGTGAGAGTGGAGCCTTGATTTCCCAAGCCTTGGGTCGAGGGACACTGCAAAATGTCTTCCTCACTTTCCCCCTCGCCTCAAATTTGCGCCAAACCCCTTTCCAAACAGGGACGTCGGGAACGCGGTGTTAGGAAAAACCCCTCCTCCTCCTCTGCTTCCCCGGCCAAATTCAAAACAGACCTGACTTGCCTAGATGATGCACTCGAGAGCTGAGGCCCGCCCTTTCCTAGTTGGACCCCGAAATCCTAATAAACCAAAAAATTTGAAAAAAAATGCGGGCCTCAAACACAAAAAAAGGGCCCCCCCCCCCCCCCCCCCCCTGCCCCATTTTCCGCCCCCCCCTTCCCCCCCCCTCGCTGGGTAACCCCCCCTTTTTCAACCAACCGTTCCAGAAAAATCACCACAGCTCGCGACAAAACATTGTCCGCACTGACATTTTGGTGCTTTTTCAAAAAGGGAAAATGGTCAGGCTCTTTCACCTCCTCCTCTGGTGGTCAAAACCCCGGGTCCGCACGTTGCTTGTAAGGCATTTTTGTTTTCCTACTGCGTAAATGGCATTTTGGTGCTCCCCATCCGAAGCTGTGGAGGGTGAAATTCCACGGTTGCCCCGGTTTCAACCCAAAGGAGGTTTTGAGGGGACCCCGCTGTTTGAAATGGCAGGGCCAGGGGGGACGAAAACGGGTTGGGGGAACGGCGGAAGTGCGAAATCAGCCTCGGCCTTCCCCACAGGCAGTCCCAGACCCAGGTAGCGCTTTAAAAATTTCTGGGCGACGAGGTTTATGACATTGCCAGGGAAGGGGGGGTGTGCCCAGCCTCCCTCTTAAGGGGGCCAGCAGATTTTGACCGTTATCGACACCACCTTCCCGGGGAAAAGGTTCTTGCACCCCGCCAGCATCGGTCCATTGGGGGGAGAGCCTCCCAGCTTTCCGACCTGTGTGTGGACGGGCTCCAAAAACAGATTAATTTCAACCGGGCCCGGGTTTTTTGGGGCCGTATGCCCCCCAGAGGACCGGGGGGGAAAACCCTGCACCCTCCCCGCGGTTTTGAAGAGCGTGGCGAGCCTGAGTACCCCCGCACCCCAGAGACATCCAACCAGCTCACCCCTGAGCTGTCACAGGATATAGCCCTTTGGCCTGCTTACTAGTCCTTTGTCGGTGGGGCTATGGACTTTTCAGACACAATGCAGACAAAGCGCTTGAAATTTTAGAGAACGTGCTGGCCAGGGAGGGATGGCATTTTTTGGAAAAAAAATGCCCGCTGGATCTGGTATTGGGGGCAGGGGAAGGGGCCCTGATTGGCGGAACCCATCTGTGTCCACCCGACGGAAAGGCAACATTTCCCAAGGCAAAAACCAACATTCAGGGATTTGGGGTTAAAATGGTTTGGGTTAAATTGTTTCTTCGCTCCCAAAAATGGAAACAGAAGGCTGGTGCTAGACTGGGGCCCTGTACGGCGTGCAGGTCGTAAAAAAGGGGGGAAGGGAAGGGGTAGGATGGGTCTGGTGGTGGGGTTACTCAGGCGCGGGGCGGGTGAAGCGGAGGTGAAGACATGGGCACTGAGGAACGTTGGTGGTGGAGGAGGAGGAGGGGGCGGGGACAGAGGGTGTGACAGTGGTTGGGAAAACCCCCCATCGGGTTTGGGCCTTTTTTGGCCTGTTTGCCTCCATTTCAAAATCTGCATTCGCTGCATGTGACTAGACATTTTGGGGGGGTTAAAAACCTAAACTCTCTCTACAAACTTTACGGGAAAGGCGGCATATGACTGCGGGGGAATCAGAGGCTTGCCAAGGGGCCCAGGCTTGAGAGGGCCCGGACCTTTTTGACGGGGATAAGCAGGGCGGGGTTTCCCCTGACCGGGTGGTGGAATCAAAAATCCGGATTTTTGCGACCCCCTCCCTTTTTTAGGGGGACCCAATTGACACTACCCCATCGTCTTCCTCCCGTGGTGATGAAGCGCTTTCAAGCAATTTTGCGGAAAAGCCCCCGAGGATCCCAATGTGTCATCATCATCATCAAAACAGATGAAATTTTCGTCTTACATTCTGCTCCAGGAGCTGCAGGCAAACAAGGGCATGCAAGGGGTTGGGGCCCAAAAAACCCGGATTTTTGCCCTTTTACCGGTTCTTCTTCCTCTGATGGCATCAGTAAAAGGGCGCAGAGCAGACAAAAACATCTTTTTTTGGCCTCTTGATCTTTTTTCGTGCCTTCTGACCCCACCGATTTGTTTATCAAAGGGGTCTTCAGAAAATGGATTACCACAGTGGTGGGGAAACCGAGTTACATTTGGGGTGCCCTTCCTTTATTTGACGGGTGCTGATGATGGATAGACTTTGTGGCCGGATGGGGACGGGAGTAAGACTCGGATCAGGTTGCATTTAACCCTTTAAGAAAGATTTTGGGGACGTGTTCATTACTGAGATTCCAGGGGCCCCACCCAGCGGACAGCCTGACGGTCCTGCAACCCACGATCCCCTGGCATGGTGTTGTCGCCAGCACGGAAAGGGGCACCTTCTTGTCCTCACCTCCCTTCCCAACCCCCCCCCTTTGCTCGCTTACCACCGCATTTTGCTCCATGTTCACAAAGATAAAAAATTTTAAAAAGGGAAAAGTTTTTGGGAAATTTTATTAAAACAGCAAATCACGTTTCCAAATCCCTTTTATTTTCCTACACCCCAAATGGATTGAATGAAAGTTTCTACGAATTCCTGTAAAAGCGGGCTGGTGGAGAACCGAAGACAAAAATCAACATGTTTTCCCTTTATCCCGGATTTCAAAACCCCTTTTGGAAAGGAAATGATACTTTTAAAAAAAAATAACAACAAGTGGGTTCTGCGAAAAAAGAGATTTAACGGTCAATAAAAATTCAAAGTTGATGGTGAGAAAAATTTTGTTTTTTGCAGCATGACAAAAAAACATTGCTAGAACATGTTTCTATCAGAAATGTCCCACGGGGGCTATTTAAAAAAAACTAGGGCCCACACCCGGAATACAGCTTTTTAAAAAAACTATTCGGAAAAAAATAATTTTTTGCCCTATAAATAAAACCTGCGGGGGACTACAAAATTTCTGTATTAAAATTTTAAAGTGAAAGGGTGCCTAAATAAAAAAGCGGGACTGCCCCAAAGTAAAAAAACCCCTTTTGAAAGTATACGGATAATAAAGTTTTTTTTGCCCTATAAATACACCCGGGACTACAAAAAAGGTATTAAAATTTAAAGTGCAAGGTGCCTCAAATGAACAAAGGGGCTCGCCAAATGAAAAAAACCTATCTAAATGTATCGGATAATAAAGGATTTTGCACCTATAAATACCCGCGTACTACAAAATTGCGTATTAAAATTTTAAGTGAAGGTCCTCAATGAACAAAGCGGACTCCCAAAAAGTAAAAAAAACCCTATCTGAAATGTATACGGATAATATAAGTTTTTTTTGCACCTATAAATACCCCGGCGGTGACTAAAAATTGCTGTATTAAATTTTAAAGTGCGGGTGCCTCATAAAAAGCTGGATGCGCCAAAGTGAAAAAAAACTATCGAAATTAAGGGATAATAAAGTTTTTTTTTGCCCTTAAAACACCTGCGGTGACTAAAAAATTGCTGTATCAAATTTAATGAAAGGTGCCTCAATGAACAAACTGGACGCGCCAAAGTGAAAAAAACACCTATCAAATGTTAGGAATATGGGTTTTTTTTGCCCTATAAATACCCTGCTACTAAAAAAATTGCGTATTCAAATTTAAGTGAAGGTGCCTCAATAAACAAAGCGGGGAGGGGCCAAAAGTGAAAAAACCCCTATCTGAAATTAAGGGATAATAAAGGGTATTTTGGCCCCTTTAAATACAGGGCGGTGACTACAAAATTCTTATTAAATTTTAAAGTGCAAGGTGTCAATAAACAAAGGGGTGCCCAAAGTGAAAAAAACCCCTATCTAAATTTATAGGAAAATAAAAGGGTATTTTTTTATAAAATACATGCGGTGCAAAAAATTCTGTATTCAAATTTAAGTGCAAGGGCCAAAATAAAAAAAACTGGACTGCCCCAAAGTGAAAAACACCTATCTGAAATTATACGAAATAAAGGGTTTTTTTTTCACCATCAAATACACCGGGGTCTAAAAATTGCTGTTTTCAAATTTAAGTCAGGTGCCTCAATAACAAAGCGGGACTCCAAAAGTGAAAAAAAACAATTCTGGGTCACAATTTTCTCTCCTTTAAAAAGCCTGTCTGTCTTTTGTTTCACGGCAGCCCCGGCCTCCCCCCCCCCCCCCCCTACATCCCCGCGATGTACAGGGCTAATGTCCTTTAAAATTCTCTGCCTGTTTCTAAAATCTTTCAAATCTCTAATCTACCTAGGTTCTCTGTTCACCAAAAGCAAACTTCTGTGTTTAACAAATGAAAAGTTTCGTGACTTTTTAAAGAGCCAGCACCCTCTCCCAGATACAAGACACACACTGGGAAAAGGAAGGGCGTTCTATGTAAAACCCGGTCAATGTATCTTCCAGCCAATCGCAACCTACACATCCCAGTCTGAGTCCCCACCCCCCCCTCCCCCCCCGCTCTTTCTGTAAGCTGATTTTTGGGGCCCAAAATGACAGGAAGCACTGAAAATGGCGCGATATCAATAGATTATACGCAGATTTTCACCTAAATTATCGTGTGATCGAAAAAATCCGATCACCATAAAAACCGTGCCGATTTCAACTTTGTCGATAATAGTCGCTTAACACTACTCATTAGCTATCTGTACCTGTTATATTTCTCTCAGGTAACATTGGTGAATATACTGCCTCCTACTGGAAATACTCTTTTGTCCAGCAATTGAGGTGTAAGTATGGTCTTCACATTAATACCACTGTGTATCATATAATGACAAATAACGTTAGAGAATTAAAATAAAAAAAGCAGAACATTTTCTTTAACATCCCAAAAGTTTAAACCTGATATTTCTCGTCTTTAAAAGTTCCATTTTACCCACAAACAATATACTAGTACATATCCAAACAAAAAAATCTAAAAAACAAAAAATCTAGTGAAATATTTTATCTTTCAATGTATTTGCAAGAAAATTACCGGATTTAATCCCTTAAACCGCATGCCTGAAAAGTAGTAAATGACCAGAACATTTTCTTAATTTTTGCCTCCTTGCGTTTCAACAGTTGTAACTTTTACATTTTTTCAGTTGTATGAGGCCTGGTTTTATTTGAGACAAGTTGTACTTTATGGGGGAATAGTTTAAATTCACTTATAAATAATTGCAGAATTTTGTTATTTTTCTAAATTTTTAAAAAAAATTTAGTTTTTAATTTTTTTTTTTTACACCATTCACATTTCACACTTAATAACTTGTTAGTTTAATTCCACAGGTCATGTGGATACCTAATATGTGTAGGTTTTTTTTGTGTGTGTAATGCAAGCACAAGTATTTTTTATTAAATATTTATTTTTATTTAATTTATTTTCTTTACATTTTTTATGTTTTTAACTTTTTTTTTAATCGCATGAAGTGAGAACTGTTTTACTTTTTTTTACATTTGGTAATGTATTAGCCTATTTATATATGCTAATACATTATATTCTGTGTCAGTCTGACACAGGCAGTGATCAAGACAGCACACAGTCTGCCCTGATCACTGGCTTGTTACACAGACCACCCTGGGGCTACTCTGGGTCCCCAGGGCTGACTGTGCAGCCATTCCCCGGGCTCTGTCGGGTCACCGGGTGCTTAGATCACCCGACACAGCAGGGAAATCCCTTGATTGCGTTGCGGTGATGAACTGCAGCAATCAAAGGGTTAAAGCACTGGGGAGTAGAGGTTTCCTTGCTCCCCGGCACTTGCAAAAGCTATGCTGGGAACAGGGCTGTGTAGTACAGCCCTATTCTCATCCCTGCCTCGACGCCGGGAGCCGCAAACTCCGATGTCTGCAGCAACGTCAAAAGACGTCACTGCAGACGAACGATCTGAAATGCCCGCCATCAAAAGACAGAGGGCGGTCGTTAAGGAGTTAAATATAATATGAACATGAGTAATATACCTTTGGGGAAGGCACATCACCTTCTCAAGCAAGAGAACAACAGTTGACATTTGTGTCAAAGCAAACTGAAGATCATTATACATGTTTGTGTGAGATACAAGTCCAACCCTATGACCAACCCTGATTTACTTAAAGGGGCTTTCTCACCATGCTGTTTTGCAGAGTCACAGGCAGCTTTACACTCACTCGTTCTTAGTCAGGCTGTGGATGGTTCTATAACAGTGATCAGCATATTTAGCTTATCTATAATTAGCTGAGACATTACAAAAACATAAGTACAGGAGATTTATTCTGTGTAAACAAAGCTCTGAGGATTGAAAACAATTACATATCTGTAATCAAACAGTAATCTTGTTAGAGATAAAGAGTCTGCTCCCGAGTGAGCTCCGACCATGGTGACCTCACTTCCTGGTCTCTGCCTAATTATGAAGGAAGATATGGACAGTAACCAGAGAAACTTGTGTTCACTTAGAGCAGATAAAATCTATCTTATCTCCTGACCAAGGCAATATCAAAAGACTAATGTATTTAGAAAAAGTCTTTAGTTACCTCTCCCTAGATGTTGAAAGCTAATCTTTGCAGTGAGAAATATTAATATTTAAAAAAGTTTTTTTTATAATTCTCATAAATACAATGCCAAATATCAATACAGCAGCAGTAGTATTTTTTATGCTTTCATTTTAGTACAGTATATTTCTCAATGTTAGCATGCTTGCGTCTTTACCCAACATCTGTAATGTGGGAGATGGGGAGAAATGCACATAAAACCTTATTCAGGCCTTTTCAAGCCAATAAAGCACTTCATTTAAAAATAAAATGAACTTGATGGATTGGGTAGGTAGACAAGCTGAGAAGGGTAAACCTAGTAAGGCGATAACATGTGATATCTTGAAGAAATGGTCCCCTCCACCCAAATTGCTATATAATCCAAGGGAATGGCAAGTCAATAATGAAGTCTATAGCTATGTGTGTTCATGGAGAATCAGAAAAAGGCAAAGATTGTAACAATCCAATGGGACTTTGGTGAGGCAGTTTATTTTGTGCATAAGTAGAACATGTTGCCACAAATTCCAGAGAACGTAGCTCAATCTGGCTAGCCAAAATATTCCCAGAAGAGGATTTGCCTTTTTTAAGCCTATGGAACAATAATCAGATTGATGGACAGGTACAGAAGATAAGATTTAAACTGCATCAATAATGAATTACAGCTCATAAGAAAGGTCTGTAGGGTCAAATAAACCAGACAGGACATAAACCTTGTCATTCTTCTCTGGTGGCTGGAAAGGATGAAGGACCTTAAAACAGGAAAAGCAAGGTCAGATTAAGATTACCTATGGTTTACGGCTTTCATTATTTGGGTTAAATAAAATGATAAATGTATGGTTCAGTTTGTTATTAATGTAAAGTTAAAAATCATCACTTTATGTATATTTATTTTTTTTCATTTTTTAAAATAATAAAGCAATGCATAATCGGAAAATGTGGTTTTTTTCTTTTTAAAAATATTTTCTAAACTTTTAATAAACTTTTATTTTTAGTGTTATTGGGGAACTTGACCATACAATTACTGTTTAAATGCACTTATATCTGCATGAGCAGACAAGAGCTTACCTTCATATTTCTGTCCAAACAGGCACACTTTTATACTTTTACAGGCACATATACAGTTGAAACCAGAAGTTTACATACACTATATAAAAAAACACCTATGCATGAGTTTCTCATTATCTGACATGAAATCAGAATAAACCTTACCTGTTTTAGGTGAATTAGGATTACCAAAATTATTTATATTTGCCAAATGCAGAATAATTAGAGAGAGAGAGAGAGAGAGAGAGAGAAATTTTTAAGGCATTTTTATCTCTTTCTGCAAAGTCAAATGTTTACATCCACCAGGATTACTTTGCCTTTCAAAAATTTGGAACTGCCCATATAATGATGTCATGTCTTTTGAAGCTTAGTTAATTAGAGACACACCTTTGGATAATTTTGAATGCATACCAGAAACACACTGCTTCTGTGTGTAACACCTTGGGAAGTCTAAAGAAATCTGCCAAGATATTATGAAGAGAATTGTGTACTTGCACAAGTCAAATCATCCTTGGGTGCAATTTCCAGGTACCTGAAGGTGCCTTGTTCATCTTTACAAACAGTTATACTCAAGTACATACAAGATGGGAATGTCCAGTCATCATACTGCTCTGGAAGGAGATGGGTTCTTTTTCTCAGAGATTATTGTGCTTTGGTCTGACAAGTGCATATCAACCCAAGAACAAAAACAAAAGTCCTTGTGAAGATGCTGGCGGAAGCTGGTAAGATTGTGTCATTATCCACAGTAAAACGAGTACTGTATCAACATGGGCTGAAAGGCCACTCTGTCAGGAAGAAGCCATTATTGTTTTGTAAATGTACACAGGAACAAAGACCTGCATTTTTGGAGAAATGTCCTGTGGTCTGACAAAACTAAAATTGGGCTGGTTGGCCATAATAACTATCTTTACGTTTGGAGAAAAAAGGGAGAAGCTTTGAAGCCTAAGAACACCATTAAAAAATGTGAAACACGAGGGTGGCAGCATCATGCTTTGAGTTTTGTTTTGTCTTTCCATGGTTTACATTTGTTAAATTTTTTACATCTTTATTTTAGCACCATTACAAAAACATCCGCAAAATAGTTAATCCTCTGAATACATTGAATTCACATGGTTGAAATGCTGGCAACATATAACCTACAAAAATGTATACACTATGTAACCAAAACAAGGAATATCTTGGAAACTTAAAAAAGTATCAGTACTGGGCATTTGTCCTTGGTCTGCATTTGAGTACAGCTGTGTTAATTTGGTTTTTTCCCGAAAACATAAAAAAGCTAAATATTTATTTTTTACCTAAAAAAATCTTGCCTTTTTTTGGAAAAAATGCCTCTTCTTTAGCTTTTGATCATTTCAATTTTTTTGTTTTTTTTTTTGTAAGGAAACTTTTGTAATTTTTTCCTTTGTCTGACAGCATGTGGAATAAACAACATATTTTTCTTTTTCATCTCATTTATGCAGGCTTTACTAAATATTTTTCAGTTGTACAAAAAAAGCATGTGCTTTCAGTTAAGCTTGATTGTGTCAGTTTTCTAATTTGCTGTAAAAAGTTTCTTGAAGTGCTAAGTTTTTAACTCTAGAATAAGTTGAAGGTCAGGCTAAAGAAAACCCTGTTGTTCAAAATTTTTTCCGCTGAAAAGAAACAAAAGAAGCTAATTAACAATATAATGGTTTTTGCTTTACTTATTGCCCACCCCCTATTAACCCTTTTTTGTCATGCATAACTTGATTTAAAAAAAATGTCATGAAATGCATTGTCAAACAGTGACAGGATGGCTTTAATACTGTGTTATTAATTTTGTTGTATTCACACGGAATGACGTGGTCATAGTGCTACTGTCTATTTTCACAAAAGGGGTGGTTTTGTATTAAGCACAACAGACATTTCCTTTGTCTTTTCATATTTCAATCCACACATGTGAGCTGTTGTCAGGCTGATACAATATCAGTAGCCTTGGGTTCCCCATAGAAGCCAAATAGAAATCATTGGAGTAGCAGAATGAATATAATTGTTTTCAGCAAACTGAAATCCCGAGGGAATAATTATCTGCCTATGGCACCTTGATTAAAACAATAAGAGTCTTTTAATTTTCTGTCATCAAGAACATTCTTTCAAATATCTTTGTTGGAGGAAGAGTATATTTTATATTAAACAAGTCAAGTGATCATTACATTTTTTTTCATTATGAAAATCTAAACTAATGTAGGATAAAATACATTTGTGACATCAGAAAATGATAAAACTTGTCATCAGCTTCAGCACTGGGACAGAAAGAACAGTTCAAAAACACAACTAGTGTGATGTTTTGAAGATATTATGCAACTTTTGCCAATTGGCAGAATACTTTTTTACTTTTTAAATAAATTTTAAAAGGGAAATTCACAAGGTTTTTTTTTTTTTCTGTTTTTTTTTTTTTTTTTTTTTTTTTTTAAATAATTTTTTTAAATTTTTTTTCTTTTTTTTTGGGGGGGCCCCCCCCCCCTTTTTAGCTCCCCACTGACAGTTTTTCACAGTTTCTACCTTTTTCAAAGTAATGTTTGTCATTTGATGGGCGGGGTAGTCTAGGGGGGCAGGGTTTAAAAAAAACTGACACTTTGAAGGACTCTTCGAATGACTTTTTGGTGAAAAACTGAGTTTTTGAGCATTAAATACAAAAAACTACGGGGACCTTTACAGAAAAAGGGAACAGCGCGGGAAACAGCATGTCTGCACAAAACTTGTTCTGTCTGGCCGGGGGGGCAAAAACTATGTGACAGGTTCTCTTTAAACATGTTATTGAGACGAAGATAGTGACTCCAGCAAATTATTTGGCAGCTTCTTTTCTAGGCAAAATGAAAAAAGGGGGCCCCTTAAAAAGTTATCAATCCTTAAAAGTGATTTAAAACCCTCACATGTTTGTAAATATTTCAATTTTGAGATGGGGGAAACGATTCTAAGGATGGAATTTGTTTAGAATTTTAAGGAAAACTTGGGTTTTGCACGAAGCCCCAAGTTTGGGGGGATTCAGGGAATGAAGCATTTTTTTTTTGTTTGGTAAAAGTCCCGAGCAATGGCGTTACAGGGGCAGGGAAGAAAAAGGAAACCCCCCCAAAGACATGTGGACATGAAGCCCTCAGCCCCCGGCGGGGGCCGTGATGTCAAAACCCTAATTAAAAACGGCCCATCTTAAAAACCCCCCTCTTCTCCCCTGGGGTTTCCTGATACATTTTGCTGTTTCTGCTGCTGCACCTATTGAACAAATTTTAAAACAAACTTGTTTTATCAACGATGGGGGGGGAAAACCTCACAAATGTGGCATTTGCACCTTTTTTATTTAACCAGCGTTTAATTTTTTTTTTTTTAGTTTGTGGGTTTTTTCCCTAAAGGGCCAGGGTGGGTGTACTTCTGTCCCCCAAAATGCCTCAATTAATCTGTTTGTTCTGTAGGATATTTTTTTACCCCAAAGGGTTAATTTAAACCCCCCTGGGTTTTGGGTTTAATTTCACTAAAATGGGTGTCTTTTTTTTTTGCCCCTATAACCCAATTTTTCATTTGTTTTTTTTATAGGGTATTTCATATCCAAGCTTAATTTAACCTCTTGATTGTGGGGTAATTTGGACTAAAATATAGGGTGTGTGTATTTTTTGGTCCCATATATGCTTAATTTACATCTGTTTTTTCTGTAGGGTATTTCATACACAAGGCTTAATTTAACTTCTTGATTTTGGGGTAATTTGGACTAAAAATAGGGGGTTTGTATTTTTTTGGGCCCATATACTAAAAATTTACATCTGTTTTTTCTGTAGTGTATGTCATATTTAATTTTTTGATCAAACAGTATGTCAGACAGAGAGGTGGCAGGCCCTTCACATGCAGGTGGCAGTGGCACAAACATTCCTGGAGCAGGCCCAGGTCGCAGCACAGTAAGGAGACGTTGCAGCAGTGGTGAGTCGGTGAGGCCAAAACTGCCGATGTCATCTGGTGGCCGTGTGTTGACCAGCAACTCAAGGGTTCTTGATTGGTTGACTAGGTCATCTACTTTCTCCCAGGTGACATCTGACAACCCCAGCCAAGTGTTGGTGGCAACGTCAGACATAACCCTTAGTTGACATGGGCCAGGAGCGGGTCAGCGGCCCTCACCTGTCCTCATCCCCCCTCTGTCCCGTACGGTTCCCTCAGCCAGAGATCTACTATGTGGTCTGGGCTCAGTGTCACTATACAACGAGGACGAACTTTTGAGGATAGTCAGCAGCTACTTGGCAGCGAAGTGGTGGGGCAGACGTGGCACGGGAGGTTATGTTGCAAACAGTCAGGCTCTGCATACTGAGACTGTTGAGGAGAATATCAGTGATGGGCAAACACAAATCGATGACGCATTTAGGAGCCGTGTGCAGCAAGGGCTTCATCATCATCGTCGGGAGAAGAGGGTGTCAGCTTGAGCGTCAGGCAGTGGTGCAGCCAACAAGTCGGTAGTGTGGCCATGAGTCAGCAGGGTGGACGTAGTGCGAGGTAGGGAGCCAAACGACTACAGGGTAGAAAACCCGCTTCGCAGGTCCAAGATAGTAGCGGCACAGGGGCTCAGCGAGGCAGCGGCGGTAGTAGTCACTCAGTGAAGAGCGTTGGCGGTAAAATCACCTACTCGGCGGTGTGGGCAGTTTTTGCTAAAAACACCAGAGGGGCCGAACATGTGTATATGTAGAATTTGTGGGCAGAAAGAGAAACATGGTCAGGGAGCTAACGTTGGCACCACGGCTCTGCGTCAACACATGCAGCATCACCATCCAGTGGCCTGGGAGAAACGTGTCTCAGATGTGGTGGTCCATCCTGTCGCCGCAGCAACAGCAGCAGCACCCAGTGGCACGCATGCCATTTCAACCATTTAAAGGGCTCCACCACCTTGCCGAAGGAGCTGTTTGTCTTTGCCATCATCTCCGGTCCAGATGCTCTGCTCCTCGCACATCATGGCGCCAGCAGTCTTTCAACGAGGCGAGTGCCAAAAGACAACAGTATGTGTCCAACCATCCTAAGGTGCAGAAGCTGACCGTGCTCCTGTCCAAGTTGTTGGTACTGCAGTTTCTCCCTTTCCAAGTGGTGTACTCTGCACCGTTCAGAGAACTAATGGCTTGTGCCGAGCCGAGGTGGAGAATCCCAAGCCATAATTTCTTTTCGAAAATGGCAGTACCAGCACTGCACAAATATGTAGAACAGAAGGTGGGCCAGTCCTTGAGTCTCTCGGTGTCTTTCAAGGTGCGCGGCAGCGCGGATGTGTGGAGTTGTAACCACGGTCAGGACCAGTACATGTCCTTTACGGCCACCTGGGTGAATGTTCTTCCTGCCCAGCCACACCAACAACTTGGACAGGAGACGCCACTTTCTCCTCCACGTTGTCAAACTGTTGCTCCTGAGCCAATGTCCACCTCCTCCACCACCACCTCAGCCTTCAGTCCTGCTCCATCATACCACATGTGTAGAGCACAGCGGTGTCACCCAGTTCTACACCTGGTTAGTCTGGGCGACCTAAGTCACACAGGGGAGGAACTGCTCCGCGTCATGCAACAAGAAATCGATGTGTGGTTTTCTCCGCGACAACTGCAAATCGGAACCATGGTGACAGGTAATGGAAGGAACATGGTGTCCACGCTGCACTGAGGAGGGATAACCCATGCGCCCTGCATGGCGCACATGTTCAATCTGGTTGTCAAAAGGTTCCTGAAGTCTTCCACCCATCTGCAAGACATTCTAAAATTTCCCAGGAAACTGTGCATGCACTTCATCCATTCTTACAAAGCCAAGCACACCCTCCTTGAGTTGCAGTGGCAGAACGGCCTCCCCCAACATAGGCTGATATGCAATGTTTCCACCCCGTTGGAATTCCAGCCTCCATAAGTTAGACTGACTGTATTAACAGAGAAAGGCCATTAACGATTTTTTGATGATCCAAGCAGACAGCAGAACTCCCCTGTGTACTTTTGATGTCAGCCAGTGGCAGCTCATGTGGGACACCTGCCGTTTGCTCAGGCCCTTTGAGGAGTTATTTGTCAGTCTTCAGGACTACGGGATGAATAACGTCATTCCACTGCTTCATGTCCTTGAACAGATGCTGGTCTGTCTGGTCAGGATACTGGAGACGTGGCGACTACATCTCACGGCCACGTGAGTCCGGTGGGGGCTGAACTGGAGGAGGAGGACATTGGAGCACAAGCAGTGTCTGGAAAAATGAGTGGTTTTTCTACCCAGGTGACAGGAGCATCTGGAGGAGTTAGAGGGAGATGAGGAAGATGAGGCAGATGACCCAGACACACCAGTATACAGTAGAGATAGAGGCAGGGAGTTCCTCAGAGTCACTTGCGCAGATGGCACACAGCATGCTGATTTGCCTGGCTAGTGACAGCCGAATAGTCACCATCCGGCAGAGGGATGACTTCTGGCTCTCCACCCTCTTGTACCCTCTCTACCGGTCCAAAATGAGAGCCTCTTTTCCACCTTCTGAGAGGGAGGAGAAACTCACGTACTATAGAGAAATCCTATGTTGATGAGCAGTTTCCTTCACTTGCCTAGTGAGGAGAGTACCAACAGCAGCAGGACCTGGAGCAGACCCTGAACCAGCAGGTGTTGGCCCACTTGGACAGCACTTTGAAACCCCAGGTAGAAGATCCACTGGACTACTGAGCAGCCATACTTGATGTGTGGCCGCAACTTGCCGAGTTTGCACTGGAGATGCTGTCCTGCCCGGCCAGTAGTGTGGCATCAGAGCAGGTGTTCAGTGCCGCGGGGGCTATCGTTACCCCAAGGAGAACTCGCTTGTCCCTCCGAAATGTGGAGAGACTGACCTTTGTCAAGATGAATCAGGCGTGGATTGGCCAGGATTTTCACACACCAATGCATCAGATTAGATTAGCCATGACACCTCACCAAAACTTTGAAAAATGAGTCTGGATTCTTCTGGCTACCTGCCTCTGCTACTATTCTGATGCTGCCACCCGCCTGATGCCACACATCTGCTGCCAACTGCTCCATCTGCCACCCACCATCTTTACCAGGGACTGGTATTGCCACCCGCCTTCACATTCTGTCATTGTGCAACTCTATGGCCTACTCATGTTGCTGCCACCTTTTCAACCTGTCATTGTGCCACTTTTTAGCCTACTGGTGTTGCTGCCACCTCCACACTCTGTCATTATGCCATTCTGTGGGATAGTGATGTTGCTGCCACCTTCTCAACCTGTCATTGTGCCACTCTGTGGGCTAGTGATGTTGCTGCCACCTTCTCAACCTGTAATTTGCCAATCTGTGGTCTAGTGATGTTGCTGTCACCTCCACACTCTGTCATTGTGCCACTATGTGGGCTAATGATGTTACTACCACCTCCATACTGTGTGATTGTGCTACTCTGTGGCCTACTGATGTGGCTGCCACCTTCTCAACCTGTCATTTTCCACTCTGTGGGCCAGTGATGTTGCTGCTACCTCCACACTCTGTCATTGTGCCACTATTTGGGCTAGTGCTGTTGCTGCCACCTTCACAACCTGTCATTGTGCCACTATGTGGGCTAGTGATGTTGCTGCCACTTTCTCAACCTGTCATTGTGCCACTCTGTGGTCTAATGATGTTGCTGCCAACTGACCACTGTATCACTGGAACACCCTTTGGTTTCCTAATGCTGTTTCCACCCTGCACCACTCTGTTGATTGCCACTATGTTTGGTTTTCCCCTTCTTTTAATCTATCAGAAGGAATTAAAAGGATCAGGATTGCCTGATAATTAGCTAGCCAAAAGCAGGAGTGGATACACAGAAGACGTGCAAATATCCCATTTACTGGTCATCTCTGTTTTGGATCAACTCCTGTTTGCTTTTGGCTTTAGCAATGCTGATGGATTGTTGACGGATTGAATGCAGACACTGACGGATGAAAAGAAGGGCAACATGATCAGTGACGTCAACGCAAAATCACTGCCGACACCCTCTCCACTCTTTCAGGGGGGCTCTACATGTATCAGTGTTTAACAGAACAGGTTCTGTCATAATCTGTGGAATCATCTGATGTAAAAGGAGTTCCCTCTTTGACGCTGTTGTAAGATCTTGGCCCTCAGCTCGGTTCTTTCCAGCTGGCGCTTACATTACCTTGTCAGGCTGTGTTCCCACTTCAGTTATTTGGTCAGTTTTGCCCCTGTAACTGCCCAGAGAAGTGTAGTGTGAAGCGATTCTAAGAGCGATGCTTGTCATCTGCATGTCATACTAAAACAAAGCATTGTATGAAGACCAATCCCCACGCTTCCTATGCATATTTGAGCATGGCACAATGTTCTACAACACCCTACAGGCTCTCTGCAGCCAGGAAATAGCTGTTTTTTTAATGTGATTCATCCCAAAGTAATTCAGGATGAAACGGATTTTGTCGGAAGATTCGGCGAAGTCGGCAAATCTAATTTTTGAGAAATTCGCCCATCTCTCTAAAAATAACTATCAAAAATAACCAAATTTTATTGAAAAAATATATATACACCGAAACAGATTAAATACAAAAACACAAATACAAAACAAGAAAAAAAAGCTAAAAATGAAAGTGCTATGGAACACTGCTGCCCCTATGATGTATGCATACAAATCATATTAAGGCTAATGCATCAAAATATTCCATGATTAATACATCAAAATCACCAAGAAAATAGTATAATAGCAAAAGGCATACAAACCCAGTGGACAGCACAGAAAACTTCCAACATATGACTTCATCAGGGGATAGAACTTCCAAATCCCAAATATCCTTATAAACCTCAGCTACCCTATAGAATAATTAGAAAAACAGCTACAAATACTTTAATTATGTTTATAGATGGGAGAATTTCTCAAAAATTTCGATTCAGGGCTCACAAATCTTCCGCCTCTACTAGCTTCAAGGAACAACACCAGAAATTTTTAACTAGATGGTATTACACCCCTTTCCGCCTCTCACTTATATACCCATTGCATTCCGCAAATTGTTGGAGAGGATGTGGCCTCCAAGGATCTCTCATTCACATATTTTGGAGCTGCCCCATACTGACACAATTCTGGGGTAACATCATAACTTTAACCTCTAAGTATGCACAAATACAATGCCCCCACTCCCCAGATTTCGCTCTCTTCTTGATTGGCATTGACACAGTTCCCCTGATAAATAGAAAGTAAGTATGTCATATTCTTCTAGCAGCCAAGCTAGCCATTACCAGAAATTGGAAAGCTATACTCCCCCCTTCAATTGATGAGGTATCAGAAATTGTCTCCACAAACTGCATGTATGAAAAAATCCTAGCCTTTAGGGAAGGAAAAGCTTCAAAATTCTTTTTGCACTGGTCGGAATGGATGGAAGACAATAAGTTCTCACAAATATAATATCTCAAAGGTACCAAAATGATGATGGACAAGCCGGTGTGACCAGATACCCTCCCTCCCCCCCTTCTCCTCTCCTGTCTTCCCCTTAGTTCTTATAAGTTGAGTAAAGTAACTCCACACACTCAGGTTTGGACAGGTAAAAGCCATTCAGTCACATCAAAATACCTCCCGAAGAGTAAAAATGGTCTACAGCCGGTGTGACACTATAACAAAGCTTAAATGTTACTTATGCACTAGATGTTATTCAGATTTTTTAATCTTTAATTCTTGCATACTTTGATAATTATCCTGGACTCACCTAGATGTATCTCTGGTACATTGCTAATAAGTGGATTCTATGGCTTTTCAAATGATCTTTCACTGGATTGCAATTTAGTTTTACTACCTGAAACAAAATGATTATTCTGCAACCAAGTGTCTGTAAATTACTTGTTCAAACTACTGACTATTGCTTTTATACTATTATACTCACTGTACAACCTATGTGATTACTCGAATTGTACGCAATGTTACATTTGTTTTCCCTTTTCAGAAATTTTCAATAAAAATTTATTGTTGGAAAAAAAAAAAAATCGATTCACCGAGTTTGCCGAATTCTCCGACAAAAATCGTTTCGACCCGAATTTTTTCACGGCAAATCGTGTTAAAAAGCAGATATTTCCTGGCTGCAGGGAGCCTGTAGGGTGTTGTAGAATGTGCCATGCTCAAATATGCATAGGAAGCGTGGTTTGGTCTTCAAACAATGCTGTGTTTTAGTATGACACGCACATGACAGCCAACGCTCTTAGAATCGCTTTACTCTTCACTTCTCTGGATACTTACAGGGGGAAAACTGACCAAATAACTGAAGTGGGAATGCAGCCTGACAAAGTCATGTCAGCGCCAAACTAAAAAAGAAACCCCTTTTGAGGGCCCAAGATACTACCCAAAGCGTCAAAAAACAAATAATAGGACCCCAGAGCCGGCACAGGGGCCCCAGCCAGTAAGGGGGGTGTCACAGCAGGGATTTACCCCGCAAGGCCCAGTTTCCAGGGGGTCCCTCTTTGCGCCAAAGTGGGTTGGGCCACCCAGGGAACGCTTTCAAATGGTTTACTAGGCCATTCCTTTTTTCCCGGGTGAAATTTTGACAACCCCAGCCCCGGGAAACGGGTGGGTTTGTCAGGGCACAAAACCCCTTTTGTTGGCAGACCCCCGGGGGCAGATGAGGGGCCCCTAAAAATTTCCTCAAAAAAAACCTCTTTTCCCGTTCGTTTCCCCCCCAGCCAGAGAAATACATGTGCTGTGGCCCCTTTTGCCAAATTTACAGGGAAAACCAAAATATTTGGGGGACAGTGGGGAGCAAAGAGGTGGAGAAGACATCTGCTTTTTTTGCAGGGGGGGGGCAAGTAAATTAATGGGAGGTGGGGATGGGGGGTTTTGTTTTGGTGGTCAGGGCTCTGTACATCCAAAAATGTTTTAAGGGACGGCGGGGTAAAAAAAAACACTAATGGGTGTAGCCCATCGCACCCTTTGGGAGCCGGGTGAAGCAAGCAAAGGTGGGACAGGGTATCCTGGTGCTTTTAGTTAAACAAGGCATAAAGGGTGCCCCCCCAAAGGGAAAAAATTCAACTCATTTCCACCCCCCTTCCTTGCCCCCCCTTTATGCCGGGGAAATGTGTTACGGTTCCGGGACCCCGGAAAAGTGGACCCACTGGACCCCAAAAAGGGCAATGGTGAAAGGGCCACGCCGGGAAAAGGAAATTTAATTTGGGCCCCGGGGTTTTCCCAGAGCCCCCCCAAAAAGCGGGGGGGGAAATTGCTGCGGGGGGAGTTACCAGGTCGTTCCCCCCTGCCCGGGATTTGCTTGCGGTGGCAAGCCGGGGAAGTATAGCGGGGTGAAAAAATCGTCAGGCAGGCTCGTAGTCGGGGTCAGGCAAAAAGGTCGGGGGAAAGGAAAGTTAGGTTCGGGGTTTCGTGGACAGGCAGGCGGTCGGGGCAGGCGGCAGAGATTCGGGGTCAATAAAAGGAAAAGGGGGGTTGGGGTTTCAGTAAAAGGGTAGATCGGGCGAGAAAATTTGGGAAAAGGGCTTTTTCGATAGGCAAGGAAACAAAATTTTTCCGGCGGGGAAAGGGGCGAAAGCCCCCCAGGTGAAATAAAAGGCAGTCCCCGGCCCTTTTACCCAATTACGGCGCCCCTGCCCCTTTGAATCTCCCCAGAGCCGGGTCGCGAAACCTTAAAATAACGGGACGGGGCGCACCGGCCCGCAGGAGTTGAAAGGGAAACGGAGCACGGCCGGGAAAGTACTGCCGCCGGAGGGCAAAATGCGCCCCCGCCCCGACACCCCGGGCCCGCAGGGGGCCCCTCGTCCCGGGGGGGGGGGGCCAGAGTTTGCGGCGGCGCCCGCAGGGGGTCGCGGGTGCCCCGGTCGCAAACAGTACCCCCCCCCCCTTAGCCCCCCCCTTTTTCCCGGCCTGGAGGAATCTCTGCAGAAAATCAGGGTTTCCAAAGGATGTTGTCCTCCGGCTCCCACGATCTCCCCTCGGGCCCAAACTCCTTCCAGCCCGTTTCAGGAAATACCCCCCTTTCCTTAAAGGGTTTCTTCAGGGCTGGGACCCTTTTTAAACAGTAAAGTTGTTGGCGGCCCCCGTTTCAGAAAAGGGAAAGGCTTGTTCCTCTGGGAAAAAAAAGGGTTTCAGGCCCAAAAGGGCTTCAAAAAGGGGAAAAGGGGGAAAGGAGTTGGGAATACGAAATTGTGGGTGGGAGCCGGAGGTTTGTAGGCACCCGGGGGTTGATGCGGGGGGAAGTACTAAAATGGCCTACGTCCCGGGGCCCCTTTTTGGGAAAGGGGGGGGTCTTCAGTGGGTTTTTTATTCGGGCCGGGTTTGTCGCCCTTGTCGGGGGGGCAAAAAACACTGGGGAGGGTCTTCTTTTCTTGTCCCGCTTGGCCTTCATGCTGGGGAAATGCATGCAGCAAGACTGGGGCTTTCTTTTTCCCAAAAGGGAAACCCCCAAAATTTTGGGAAAAAGTTTCCCTACCGGAACTTCTGATGGTGGGGGACAATGGTATTGGGGGGAAAGGGAAAATGGGGCCCATGACGTTTGGAAAAATGGCGACCGGTTCCCGGTTGGGATTTGATCCAGGGAGTTAAAAGAAAGCCCCCCCCCAAAAAAGCAAGTGGCCCCAGTCACCCTGTGGGCCCGGGAGAAAAAATGTCGTAAATACCCCCCCAGGATCTGATTGATCCCTCCCAAATTGGCCCTTTCCTTGCGGGGGGTAGGCGGGAAGGGAAACGAGGTAAACCTTGAAAACCGAGAGCAGGGGGCCCCGCCAGAACCCAACCCAAATTGGACCCCCCGACCCGGGGACAATGTGTGGGGAAAAGTCCGTGAGGCGGAAGATGGGAAAAAAAACCCTTTGTGGCCAAGGGGGGGGCAGAGGGCGCCCTGGCAATGGGTTTAAAGTGCGCCATCTTCAAAAAAACGGTCCGCAAACCACCCAGATAAACCGTTTTTTCCCAAAGAGGGAGGCAGACCGTGTAAAATTTCCTTTTTGGCCAAATGATTTCCAAAGGGGGGCCCTGGGGAAATGGGCGAGGCTGGAGAAAACCCGGGGTTTGTGGGGGGGAAAGGTTTTTTTTTACGAGCACAAGAAACGCGGGGACTTCACGAAATCCTTGATGCCCCTAGAAAGCTCTGGCCCGTAAAAAACTAGGGATTAGGAGGAAAAAGGATTTGCGTTCCCCGGGGGTGCCCACCCCCAAGGAGAACAGTGTCCCCATTTAAAAATTTCCTGGGGAAAGCGCGGGGAAGGCAAAAAGTTTTCCCCTTTAGAGGAACCTTTTCCAGATCTACTAAAGCCCCCGAGATCAGGCTTTTCAGGGGAAATTAAAATTGTGGGGCGTCCCCCCCCAAACCCCCAAACCCACATCGGAGGGACACGGGAGAGGCTTTGGCCCCCATGACTTCTTCTCTGCTCCCGGGGGAAAAATGTTTTGGGAAAATTAAAAGCGCGAGAAGAAACGGGACCCCGGGCTTGACGTGGGTTGGGGGTTGGGGGGCCGATGGGAGGTATGAAGTTTTTTTTTGGTCGGGGGTAAATAGGTGAGGGGGTTAGGTGCCCCTTTCCCCGGGAAAAAAACCCCCCCAATCTTCTAGGGCACCCTTGGGTACCCGGGCCAACTCCCGGTCCCGAGGGTTTTGAAATTTTCCCTCCCCGCGGGGGGAAAAAAATTTTCCTTTTTTTTTTTTGGGGGGAAGAAAAAGCCAGGTGCCTTTTTCCCTTTTGGCCCCTTTTCTGCGTAAGAATTGCGCCAGCCCCGCCGGGAGGCTTCCACTCCAGAAAGAATGGTTTCCCTCGGAATCCGGTCTGGTCAGGAGGGCGCAGGGACGAAGGCTCCCTTTAAAGTTGGGGAAATTTCCCTTTTTTGGGGCCTTGGGGGCCACTCCCTTTGGGTTGGATTTCTTCTTGGTAAGTGCGGGGGATAGGTGCCACCAAGGTTAAAATAATGAAAGGTTTTAAACTGACGGATAGTAATTCAAAGAAGCCCGGGGGAGCGTTGTATAGTTTCGAAAGGGGCCCCCCGGCCGGGGGGCCCACGGGAAGACAGCCAAAAACCCGGGCAGGATCCATCTGTAACCCCCCGGTCCGAGATGACGTAAAAAAAGGGAACCCGGGAGGCGGGTTTCTGGTGGAAGAAAAACTTTTCAAATTTTTAGCGTAGAGGTGGTTGGAAGTAGCCGCTCAATACCAGGCGGAAAATGAGAGCGATAGTCTCCAATCGGCAGAAAAAACCCCCAAAAAGTGCTAGGAAAGACCAGGGGACCCAGGTGTAAAGGGACCCCGGGAAGGATATGTTAAACAAATTTTGGGGAAGACTGCTGGGGCATTGCACAGACCAAAGGGGTTGACGAGATTTCAAAGTGTCCTTCCGTTTGTTAAAAAGGGGAGTTTTCCCAAATAATCCCCCTCCGAATGCGGATGTTTTTGTGGGGCCCTTTGCGGGTTTTCAAACTTGGGGGGAAAATTTTTGCTCCGCAAAAGCGGTAAAAAATTTTCCCCGTGATAAAGGGAAAGGGATAGCGGTTTTTCACTTTTATTTTTTTTAAGGGCCCCAATAGTTGAACAGGGCCCGTTAAAGACCCAAATTTTTTTCTCAAGAAGAAAAACCCCCTGCCCCCCCGGGGGGGGAGGAGGATTTGTTTATAAAGCCCTTTTTTTGCAGGTTTTCCCGAATGTGGTTGACAGGGGCCTGAGTCTCGGAAACCGAAGTGGGAAAACCCTGCCCCTAGGGGACTGGCTCCCGGCGGGTCGATCGATAGGGCAGTAATAGGGGCGAGGGAGGGGGAAAGGGATCTGGGCCCTTTCTTTTTCCGAGAAGACTTTCCGCGTAATCCCGGTATCCGTGGGCCCAAACCTGGCAGGGGCCCTGGGGGGACGGTTGGGGAAAGGAACAAAAGGCGCCCCCGGGAAAGGTGCCACCAGACAAGAGTTCCAGCGTCAGGCCCCCCAGCGCATGCCCTTTCGCCTTTTCATCCAATTAAGGTAGGGGCATGGCGCTGCAGCCACAGGAGCCCCAAAGGATCGCCGAGGAAGGGCCCGGCCCGTATGTAGAGGGGAGATCTTCTCCCTTTTGCAGGGCCCCCCACGTGGAGGGTCACCCGGCTTGGGCCTGTTAAACCCGGGTGGCGTTTTCCCAAAAAGCTCCCCGTGACGGAGGATATCACCAAAAGGCTTCTCCGACAAAACCCCAGGGGGGCTTGGGAACGGGTAAAAGAGCGGGTGGATTTAAAATTCCCGGCGGAACCCGGGGAAAAAAGGGCCAGGAAAAACAGGAGCCTGGAATACAAGACCCCCAGTCAGTCCTGATCTTTCCCCCGGCCTTTTTTTAGGGGATTTTGGAGGAAGAGTTCTCACCCAGGGATGCCTCTCAACATAGCCCAGGGGGGGTTTCCTGGTAATTGGGGGGGAAAGCGGAAAAGTCCTCCGGAAAATTTATCCGGAAATTTGGGGCCAATTTCAGGGCTAGCTTTTGTGCACGCCCACGGGTTTAAATTTTGCTCAGAAATTTTTGGACTTGATCCACCTGCATTGGGGTTTCCCCCTCAGATGGGTAGGGAAGCGGCAGGGGAGGCCCCTTTGGGGGCCCACGGAGCCAGGCGTGGCAGGCGGGGGGGGTCGCGCCAAGGGGCGTTTTTGGCGGGGAAACTTTTCCTTTTCCTCTCTGGGGAAGGGGACATTCCCAAAGCGATTTTGGGGCCCGGTGGGGTTAATTCGCTTAGAAAAGGGGTGGGAAATCTCTTGCGGCCAAAGGGCGTCCTTGATAATGCTGGAAAGGCCTTTTTTAAAGGTGGCCCGCAGGGTTTGGGGTCCTTCCAGGACAAGTCTGGGTGCCAAAGGGGGCGGGAAAAAATGTCTGCGTAAAATCCCGACTTAAGTTTCCCCTGGCGTAGGGTTTAAGAGTGCCATCTCCGGGAGAAAAATGCTCGGGGGTGGTCCTCGAAGAAAACTGCGGAATTCAGGAGGAAGGCATTGCAGATCCGCAGTCACAGGAATTTGCTCCTGTTTCCCCTAGAGGTGTAGCCCAGGCCAGGGGCCCTTTGCGGAAAAAAAGGTGACCACAAACGCCCCCCTTGGGGAAAGTTCTGGGCAAAGGGAATTTGGTCCCCCATTTTTAAAAACAATGTGATGGTGCCCCGGGGGAGGAAAACCCCCCGCAGAGCCTGGGATCCCCCGTCAAAAATTTTGGGAGGCAGCAAAAAACGGGGGTTGGGTCCAATTTGGGCCAGGGGGAAAACCGCCGGAGCGTGGGGCGGCCACAGGAGGGAGGTGGGGTTGTGATTTTGGGGCCGGGGTGACGGGACCCGCTTTCCCCCCTGGCGGTTTAAATGATCCCCGCTGTTGCCCCCGCTGGGCCAGTTGCTGAGACTGTCGGGTCACCCCGTGAGAGAGGGGCCGCCCACGGGCAGCGGGGTACCTTTGGGGGGAATTTCCTTTGGGCCCAATTTTTAAATGTTACGGTTCCCGGGCGCGGAAGGGGGTTAAAATGGACCACCAAAAAAAAATGGTTTTTAAAACCACGCCCCGGGAAGGGGAAACTAAGTAAAGGGTTCCCCGGTTTTTACCAAAAGCCCGGGCCCCAAAGGGGGGATGGACTTGCTGCGGCCCGGGGGGCCCACCAGGTCGTTACCCCCCTACGTGAAATTCTTTTCCGGGGGGCAGGCCCCAAGTATAGCGTGGGGGCAAAATCTTAGGAAAGGGTGTAGTCGGGGGCGGGGAAGGTCAGGGCAGGCAGCATGGTTCGTGGTGGGACAGGGAGGCGGTCAGGGCAGGGGGCAGAGATTCCCTGGTCAAAAAGGGCGGGGGAAACGGGGTACCCGGGACACAGTAGTCAGGACGAGACAATAGGGGAAAGCTTTCTCAATAGGCAAGGCACTAAAAATCCGGGGAGGGGGTGCGGGGGGGAAAACGCCAAAGGGGAAAAAGAGGCATTTCCCGGCAATTACCCCCTTTTCCGGGCCTGCCCTTTTAAATTTCACAGGCCGGGCAGCCCCCGCGGGGCCCTTTTTTCACAGGGCGCGCGCCCAAAGGGCAGAAGGGGGATGCAGGGACACGGGAGCGGGCCGGGGGGGAATACTACGGCCCCGGGGGCGAGGGGGCCCCCAGCCCCACAAACCCCGGGGAGCGGGGGCAATAGTTCCCCGGGGGCCCGGGGAACTCGGGGGCCGGAATGGGGAAAGGGGGGCCACCCTTTGGCCCCCAGGGGCTCCTAAACTTTGAAACGTTTCCTGGCCCCCGAAGAAAGGGGTTCTTTATCAATTTATCGGGAGTTTAAAAAGCGGCAGCTTAAAGTGTTAGGTAGGTTTGGGACAGGGCCCCCAATTTTGGGAGTGTGTCCTGGGAGTCCCGCAGGGGGGGCGTGGGAGGTGGGGGCCAAAAGGCCCGGATTTATACCCCCCACTTTGCAAAGGTTTCCCCGAAAATAGTGGCCCCAGGGGTCACCGGGCAGCCGGCGGGGAAAAAAGCAGTCGTGCGGGGCATTGGTGGAAAAATCACCCACTCCGTGGTTTTGGGGCGTTTTTTGACAAGGGCCCAGTGGGGGGCGAAAAATAAAAAATTTTTGGTTGAATTTGGGCAGAATTTTAAAAAAAAAAAAGGGGGGGGTGATAAAGGGGCCTAACATTGGAACCCCCAGCCCCGCATCAATTTCAGGTTTTCCCATAAGTGGCCTTTGGGGAAAATGGGGCCCCCAGGTTTTGGTGGGTCCCCTCCCGGGCACCCGCAACAGCAGAAGCAACCCCCGTTGGGATGCCTTTCCCTTTAAAGGGCCCTTTAAGGTTCCAAACCCCCTCTGCCAAAAAACCCAAATGCCTTACATTTACCCTCTTTTTACCGGGGCCAGATAATCCGGGTCCTCGGCACTTTATGGTGCCACAGTTCGTTCCCGAGTTTTAAATTTCCAAAAGACAAACAGTATGCGTTTAAACCCTCCCCCAAATGCAAAAAGCTGACCGTTTTTTCCTGTCCAAGGGTTGGTGGTACTGCCCGGGCCCCCCCCTTTTAAAATGTTAGACTCCCCCACCCCTTCAAGAATGACCCCGGAAACTTTGCTTTCCCCTTCGCCTTTCCCCACCACCCCAAACACAAAAATCCTTTAGTAAAAAGAACAGGGGAAAACTATAAACAGAGAAAAAAGGGGGGGAGAAATCGAAAGGGAAAAGGGCCAAAAAAGGGGGAAAAGAAAAAATTTAGGGAAAAAGGGGACATTTTTGAAAGGGGAGACATTTTTGAACGGGGAAATTTTATGAAAAAGAGAAAGGGCCCCCTTAATGATTTTTGATGATCCCGAAGTTTTCCCCTGTGTAATTTTGAAGGGCGCCAGTGGCCCGCTCATGCCCCTGACAAATGCCCTTTGTCAGGGGCCTTTGAGGGGGGCAAAGTTATTTTTCAGTCGCCCCGGGCTACGGTTTAATTTAAGTCATTCCAAGGGTTCATGTCCTGGAACAAAATGCTGCAAAAAACTGTCCCGGGGAGGGGGACTGAAGGGGTAGCAAAATAAAATCTCACGGCCCCCCCATGAGTTTCCCCGGGGGGCTTTTAAAATAGAAAGGAGGGGAGGAGGGGAAAAAAATTGGGGGGCACAAAACAAAATGTCTTGGCCCAAAAAGGTGGTTTTTTTTTTTTCAGGTTTACAGGGGGGGGAGCCCGGGGAAACCCAGAGGATTAGGAAGACAAAGGGAAAATGGGCCCAGACCACCCGGGGAGTATTTCCCGTGGAGATTTGGGGGCAAGGGGAAATCCTTGAGTTACTTGGGGCAGATGGCCCGTGCATGCTGATTTGCCTTGGCTAGGAAAGCTGAATTTTTCCAAACCTTCCGGCAGAGGGATGACTTTTGGATTTCCACCCTCTTAGAACCTCGTTTCCGGGTTTCCCCAAATTTGGGGGCATTTTTTCAAATGCCCCAAAATGGAGGACCCAAAAAAAAGACTTAGGACTTTCCCATGTAGTCATTTGGCCCTGATTTCTGCGCCCTGGTCAATTTCCCTTGAAAAGGGTTTACCCGGGGGGGTTCATTCCCGCAATCATGTACCACTGTCACAGCTCTATGGCGGTTTTTGGGGGGGTTTCGGGGCGTAACCCCGCTCCATCAGAAACAACCTGAGTTGGAGTTGATGAGCAGCTTTCTTCATTTAGTGTTTTAGGTACCCCCCACAGCAGCACCTTAAGCAGGCCCCTTTAACCTGGTGCTTTTGGCTACCGGGCCCCAGCTTCCCCCTTCTTGGATGCCCGACCCGGCCCGATTCCACAATCTGCTGCCAACTGCCCTTTACCAACCCCCCCATCTTTAACCCGGGACTGGAAATTTCCACCCCTCCCCCCCTTTCAATGGGCCCAAATTTTGTTGCCTTTGATGCTGCTTCCCCCCTCACCCCCTTTAGGGTTCCCCCATGCTGCTGCCAACTGAGCACTCACACGTCGCCATTTGTGGTTTTCCCTTGCTTTTTTCCCCAACCTCAAAAACTTTTTGCATTTTCAACTATTTTTTTGGTTTTTTCCCTTTTTTTTTAAACAGCATAAGGAATAAAAAAGGCAAACACAAACTCATTGTGGTTTTTTTCGGAAAGAAGCTATAAGACTAGTATTTACATGGTTCTTTTTTGGCATCAGGATTGGGAGTTTAGTAAAAAAGCCAAAAAAGGAGTGGATACATAAAAAAAGAACACATGCAAAAATTCCATTTAAATTTTTTTTTGGGTTTTCAACTCCCCGTTTCTTTTTGGCTTTAGCAATGGGTGGATTATTGAAAAACTGAAGGCGGAAATGGGAAAGGTCCCCAAAAGAATTTGGGAAAATGATTTACGTAAAATTTCAAAAATTACTGAAGACACCCTTTCACTTTTTTGGGGGGCCCCCTTTATGTATCAGATTTAAAAAGGGAAACACCCCCAATAAAAAGAAAAAATAATTTTTTGCCTCAAATAGCAATATCCCAAGAGACTGATTGATGAGATGTATGTCGTGGCTGAAATACACAACCGCTATTGACGGACACAGACTATCTCCCACTCTCTCAAAAGTGAATAAATTAACTCTATGCCACAGATTAAAATACCCCACCAGTCTTGAAGTTGATGGATTTCAGGCATGTAGTAGGCAGAAATACAACATACCCTGTATTTCGCACTCCAAATTAACCCACACCATAAGAGGAGAAATTAAACCTTTGAGGGATATTAAATAGCCTAAAGAAAAAAAAGTGATGAAATTGAGGCATATTTGGGACAACGAAATATGCACACCCTGTAATTTCACTCAAATTAACCCACAATCACAGGCTAAATAACCTTGGCAATAAAATACCCTACAGAAAAAAACAGGTGAAATTGAGGCGTATATGGGGCAGAAGAACACCCACCCTGGTCTTTAGGGAGAATACCCCACAAATTAAAACAAAATGATAATGCTGGTAGCGTTAAATATGTGCAATTGACAACCACTTGTGAAACTCTTTGGCCCCAGTCTCTGAAAAAAGCAGTTTGTTTTATAATGTTTTATATAGAGCAGCAGATACAGAGCGCTGGTTGAGGTAGAGGTGTGCAACTGACACAGACTTCTGGTGGTCCCCCGGACAGTCGCGATAAAAGCAGTTTGCTTTATAATGACTTCTGTAGAGCAGCAGCTGGTGCTTATGCCAGGACAGACTGTGAGAAGTGTGAGCGTTTAAGATGGTGTCCGTATTTATAGGGTTGTGACATCACAGAAGCCCGCCGGTCCGCTGAATGGCTTCATGTCTGCACATGTCATTGAGGTGTTCCTTTCTTCCTCCCACAGTTCTCTGCTCCATTTCACGCCATGTGCTCGCGGCCATTTTACTAATAAAAAAGACATTTAGTTCCCGCGAATCACCATAAACTTCGGCTTCTTGCAGAACTGAAGTTTTCCTGAAATTCTAACTGAATTCCACTTCGTTAGAATCAATTCGCCCATATCTAATTATGTTACCTCATGATCTCGGTATCATAAAAGTGAAACCATATCTTACTTGGGTTGTTCTGGCGTGTGGCGCGCACTGTGCGATGCCAGTACAGTGCATGGACACAAGGACGTCATCAATAGAAGACAGGAGTACCAGAGCGCAAGCACCAACGTGGCGTCAGTGACCGGTGCATGTGCGTTACAAAAAAATCACACCAAAAATGGCACTGCCTATAATAATAAAAGACCGGAATCCACCAGCTCATTCGCTGTACTAAAGGACACACCAGAAATGGTGGCCCACAACTCTGAAGACCAAAGACCAACAAGGGTACTGGAAAATAATGGTGGTCACACAAAATATTGACACTTTGGGAACAATTTGTCCATTTTCACTTAAGGGTGTACTCACTTTTTTTTGCCAGAGGATTAGACTTTGATGGCTGTTGAGTTATTTTGAGTGCACATTAAATTTACATTGTTATACAAGTTGTAAACAAATTACTTGTATCAAGGTATCAGTTTTGTCCCATGAAAAGATGCAATATAATATTTCCGAAAATGTGAGGAATGTACTACTCCCTTTTGTTGTTGTTGTTATTATTATACATACATACATACATTTCTTCTTCATCTTCCTCAGGTTGGATTTTTGGGATACTTTGTCCCCCAGAGTCAATAGTAGGACAAGCCTATCTGGATCAGTATTAATAAATTAGTGAATTAGCATTGCTGCTCTATAAAAACCCTCTCACATGTGTTTTCTTTTGTCCTCACCTTGGGCAACATGTTTGAAATCTGGTACCTCAACGCTTTTGCGACTTTCTTTCAGTTTATAATGCACTTGAATATATAAAAGTGGTGAATGCTCTAAAGTTCGATGTGCCTAGCATATGTGTTTGGCACACCGCGGTACTTTGGGGCATTGGTAATGCACCAAGCGTGTATAAGTGAATGCCAGAAATGCCAGAATTAGACAATGGCTGTTAAGTTAATTGAGAACAGGATTTATGATAGATTTTGTAATGGTTTCATTAATTTATATTATTTAATTTTAAATTAATTTAGATATTAATTTTATATACATTTTATGGGAAGATATTTTATATTTTTGGGATATCATATAATTTTTTATTATTTTTAGATTATATAGTTATTAAATGTATATAGTTTAATTTTATATAGTCTGATAACTATCATAAATTACTTTTTGTTATTTTACTGGTTTAAGATTAGAAATAAGGGACAATTTTTGCCCTAATGGCAAATCTAGTTCCATTATGAATAGTGATGAACGATTACGTTGACTATCGTCATCGGGTCGATAGTCGATATCGGCAATTATCAAGACGCGATTTTCCGATAGTCGATATAGATTATCGCCGGTGACCATTAAAGTCTATGGGGACACAACAACACCTTCATTCTTACACCCAAACAGGGCTGGAGAAGCTGGAATTAACATCCACAACAGCAAATGGATAACGTGCTACATCTTAGGCAACACACTTAGGTCACATAAAAGCCACAGACAAAAAATCACAGACCCAATCACTATCCTGTCTTGCACCACAGCATGACCCTTAAACCTGCATTGACACCACAACATAAAAAGTGCCATAAGGAAGTAATGATTTGAACCATCATTTTACATGAACTGACATTGATATCCCTGTCCTGGAACGCAGCATGAGCCCCAAACCTGCATGACCCCCAGATTAAAAAGTGCCGAAAATGAGGAAGTCTGTCCTATATCACCACCAATTTTAGTTGAACTGGACATTGACTAATACTGTTCCTGTACCAACAATAATGACCATAAACCTGTCTGACCCACAGATTAACAAGTGCCAAGAAAAAGGGAGTCTTTCATCCACCATCTTTAGTTTCATTGACATTGGACCATACCTGTCCTGGGCACGCATGACCCCCAAACCTGCATGAACCCCAGATTACAAAGTGCCGGAACAAAAAGGAGTCCTTTCAACCACCATTTTAGTTTCACTGACATATCTGTCCCTGTCCTGGAACCAGCATGAGCCCCCAAACCTTGAAGTGACCCCCCGATTTTAAAAAGTGCCGGAAAAAGGAGTCTTTCAACCACCATTTTAGTTTCTACTGACATTGACCATACCCTGTCCTGGGGCCACAGCAGGACTCTTAAACCTGTTTTGATCCACAATCACAAAGTGGCACTGTGGCTATTTAATACAGTGACTGTCATTTAGTATATTTTTGGTAACCTGACATTTGTTTACAGAATTATTAGGGAAGTTTTTATTTTATAGTTTTACATATTTTATCATTTTGCTTTTTTTTCAAGTGTGATAACATACAACATAACCCCTCCCTGCAGTTTTTTAAAGGTATTTTTTACACGTGTAGATGTGTTAAATTCGTCCGCGTTACACCCCATAAGTAATAAAAATGTCCTAATCATCCCCAAAACAACTCTTAGTTGAGAAGACATATTGCCCTCCTGGCTTCTGAGAGTGATTCAGCCCAATCAATTCAATGGTTTTATTTTTCTCCAAATCCTTCTTCAGTGATTATGGACAACCCCCTGGAGATCAGATTATGCGACCCCATCAGTGACCCTCCAGCCCCAGAAAATTTTAAGCCTCAAATTGTGCAATTTGTTTCCAGCCCTGGAGCCCTTTTTTGACACTACTAACCTCACAGAAAACACCTTTTTCAAAATCGATTTTTTTAGAGAACATTTGAAGCTCTCCTGATTGCCCCTAATAGGGAGAGCCAGTGCTGCCATCAGCCTATCTGTTAACGCGGAGGTCCCAGCTGCCATGGACAGACTTACAGTGGGTGCGTGAGAGCCCAGGCTACGACTGTCATCTATTAACACGCAGGTTAAAAGCCATTTATGACGCCGCAACGTCAACAGTCTGCTGAGCAGAGTACGGAAGTGGAAGTGTGAGGTAAGACCTCAGCCTTCCTCAGTACACCAGGTCAAGACCTGGGTAGCGCTTGCCCCTCCTTATGAGTGCGGACCAATTGAGACTTCAACATGGAAATACTGGTGGGTTAACGCTCCTGTTCACCTAGGTGCCCCTTTTTCTTGCATTCTTTTTCTCATTTACTCAACGTGCTGGAGGAAATTGTCCTCTTACTTTTGTTCTCTGTCCGTGCTCCAATACCATTCCTCTGAATAACCTACATCAGTCAAGTTTTCCTGACCTCCCTTGTACAATTCAGAGGAATTTTTTTTAACAGCTATTTTGTACATGCAAGTTTTTAGTAGTTTAATTCTAGAAAAAAACATTTTTAAATAGGATGGAAACCCACCATGTCTTTGTTTCTCTTTTTAATTGTATTAAATGGTTGTCTAATACAGGGATTTATAGCTTATGTTAAAGATATTGCAAAAACAAGTCATTTTTGCAATATATGTCCATTAACAGTGTCCTACCCTTCCTAGTTTCTGACAGCACCATCACCCTTGAGCCACCCCTTGACAATTGGTGAAGAACAAATGTCTGTTAGAAACAACATTATTATGTAATACGACGGTAGTAAAGCGGCATGTCAAAAAGGGGGGGGGGGGGGAAAAGGAAAGGGTGGTAAAGGAACTTATCTAAGGGGGGGGGGGGGGGGTGGGGGGGGGGGGGGGTAAAATATAAATAGGGGGGGGGGAATTATATTATTAATATTTTTTGTTATTTGGGGGGGTTTTTTTTTTTTGTTTTTTTTTTTGGGTTGTTTGTTTGTTTTTTTTTGGGTTTTTTGTTTTTGTTTTGGGGGGGGGGGGGGGGGGGGGGGGGTTGGGTGTTTTTATTTTTGAAAATTTTTGGATTTTATTAGAAATGTAATAGGGTATTGGGGGGATTTATTTGGGAAAAGGGGTTTTAATATGGGGGGGTGTGTGTAAGGGTTTTGAGATGGATATGATTTGAAAAATTTTTTGATTGATGGTAAAGGTGAGCCACGTGGACAATTGTGAAGACCAAATGCTGTTAGATACAAGATTTTTTATTTTATAATAGGCACCTGTAGTATACAGTCCATGTCACAGCAATATGCCACCAAAAATTTCATAGCATGACCCTTGACCCACTTTGGACTATTGTAAGAACAAATGTACTGTTAGAAACAATTTTTTTTTTTTTTGTATAATATGGAAACTGTTAAGTAATAGCTGCATGTCACAGCAAATCCCCCAAAAATTCAAAACTGACCCTTGAGCCACTTTTGAAAATTGTGAAGAACAAATGTCTGTTAGAAATTTTATTTTTTAGAATAGGACCTATAGTAATTGCGCATTTCATAAGCAGCATGACCCAAAAAAATTATAAAAATGACTTCACAGCCACTAGTTAAAAAATTGTGAGGAAGAAGCACTTAGAAGCCACATTTGTGTTCACCAACGGGACCATGATTATGCTTTATCTCACAGCAACTTGACCCCAAAAAAATTATAAATATGACTTCTCAGCCACTATTAAAATGTGAGGAGAAATGCCACTTAAAAGCCATATTTCGTATCGCATAGGAACATGAATCTAATGCTGAATCTCACAGCAACATGACCCCAAAAAATTATAAATATGACTTACAGCACAATTAAAAATTGTGAGGGAGAAATGCCCACTTAAAAGCCCATTTCTGATCCAAAGGACAATGATTAATTGCTGAATCTCTTCACAGCAACAGAACCTCAAAAACCATTGACAATGCGAAAACTTCTAAAATAAAGTGGGTAAATGGAAACGGGTTGTCCATGAGAACCTTATGTCCTTTTAAGTCTCCCTCACAGCTAAACCAGCAAAATGAACTGTTTTGGGAAAGAGAAATAAAAATGCAGTAAGAAATGATCAATTTTAAAAAAAAAGTTTTCAGAGGACTATATCTGTTATGAAGAGGAATGTGAAGTAGACCAGCAACTAAACGGTGACCTCGCAATTTGGGGCCACAACCATCATCAGAGATCCATGCACTGAATCAACTTGATGAAGTCAAACATCCACAATTATCTGTGGAAAGCCGGATGCATTGTCTGTAATGACTCCTCCAGCTGTGCTGAAGGTCGCTCAGATATGAACGCTGGCTGCTGGTCAGACAACACCTCTATGGCGTGGCGACGACTCGGGCCATTCGTCCATTTGGATACCCAAAGTCCATTGGGTCCGATAAACACATCCAAAAACATCGGTTTTGAGACACCAGATAGTCGTGCACCATTTCTAAGCTGGTTCTCTGTGTGTTGGATTTGTGCCTTGCATTTGCATGCGTTGTGAGTGGTAAAATAAAGATTGCCAGAGGATCACCCATTAGCTTCTGCACCTTGCCTGCTGCGCTGCTGCCGCTATGGTTACTTGCACTCTACTGCTGTCACGTCGCTGATGTTTGTTCCACCGTGACAATTTGAAGAACGTAACAGACCGCAAGAGATGTCTCTAGTTGATCATCAGCTCAAGTCTCCATTTCCTGCATTTTACTCTCTAACTGGGTGGGTGGAAGAAAGTGCTGAGTTTTTGTTTTGTACCCGGGATCCAGGAGGGTGGCCACCCAGTCACTGTTTTTATGTTCATTTTGATGCCGTAATGCGAGGATCATGTTGGAGGAAATCGGAGCATCCACGCACTCATGTGAGAGATGAGCCTTGATTTCCCAAGCTCGGGTCGAGGGCACTAGCAAACTATCCTCATCTTCCTCCTCCGCCTCAAATTCGCGCCAACCTCTTTCAAGGCAGGGACGTCCGGCAACGTCCGTGTCTAGGAATGCCCTCCTCCTCCGTCCTCCACCGCTTCCTCCGACTACAGCTTCAACACAGCCCTGAGACTTGCCTGAAGATAATGCCACCCTGAGAGCTGACCCCGCACCTTGCACTAGCCCTTTACTCCGAACCACTGCCTAATGAAGATCGATTGAAATTGTGAAACTGTCGAGCCTTGGTGGACTTGTATGGAGAGAAAGGCTCCGTTTCCGCATCTGTTGCCGTCTCCTCCTCCGTCGCTGGCGGGACATCTGTTGTTTTCAGAGTGGTCCAAAGATCGTTCCATATTAAGATCACCACATATGCTCATGCTGACAAGGGCATTGTCCGCACTGACAATTTTGTGTGGCTTCTCAAAACGGCAAGGATGGTGGCAGAGTTCTTTCACACTGCCTCCACTCTCGGTGGCTCTACACCCCTGAGGTCAGCACCGCTGCTTGTCAGGCCATGTGTCACTTCGAACTGTTAATGGCATTGCGCTCTGCCATAATCGCTGTGGAGCATGGGAGGTGGACATTCCAGCGAGTTTCCATGTCAACAATCAGACGTGTTGACGGGGAGGCCGAGCAGACCTGCAACGCAGCCAGCGGGACGAAGCAGGGTGCGAACGGCGGAAGTCGAACTTAGACTCGAGCCTTCCTCAGCAGGCAGTCCCAAACCCGGGTAGCTCTTAGAAATTCCTGGACTGACAAGGTTCATGGACATGATGCCTGGGCAAGGGATGTCGCCAGCCTACACGATCTAAAGGGCGGCCAGCATATTTCGTCCCGTTATCACACACCACCTTGGCCTGCACAAGGTTTCTTGTCAACCAGCCGGCGCTTCGGGTCACTCGTTGGCGGAGAGCCGTTCCACAGCTCCTGACCTGTGAGTGGACGAGTCCTCCAAACAGATTAATTTCAACACGCCTGTATTCTCTGGGCACGTGATGCCACCAGAGGACCTTGGTGGAAAAGAACTCCTTCACCATCCCTGCCTTTATTGAAGAGCGTGCGCTGAGTCCATGAGAGCCACCGCATCACCAGAGACATCCACCCAGCTCACACCATGAGCTTCACTGAAGATTATAGCGGCCTTGGCCCTGCTTACTAGTCCATGTGTCGGTGCCAGATGGACTTTCCGGCCACATATCATACAACGCGCTTGAAATTTTAGAGACACGTGGCTGGCCAGGCAGGACGGCTTTTCTGGCAAAGAAAAGCTGCTCGGCGCATCTGGTATATGGGCAGGCAAGGGCCATGACGTGGCGGAACCCATCTGAGTGTCCACCAGACAAATGCAACATTTCCCAAGGCAAAAGCTGGCAATGCCGACATTCCAGGATTTTGGCTTTGGGAGGTTTGGGTTAAAGTGTTTCTTCTTCTGCTCCCAAACCTGGAATACAGAAGGCTGGCTGCTAGACTGGCCGCTGTACGCGTGCAAGGGTCGTCAAACTGCGGAAGAAGAAGGGGTAGGATGGGTCTCTGGTGGTGCTGGTGGTACTCGGGCGACGGTGAGGCTGAAGCGGAGGCCTGAACACTGATCAAGACTCTGAGATACAATGGGCAGCTGAGGAACGCTGTGGTGCGGAGGAGGAGAGGAGCGGAAGACAGAGGGTGTGACAGTGTGTGGGAGGCTCCGGCTCGGTCTGGCCTTTTTGGCCAAGTGTTGCCTCATCATTTCAACTCAGCATTCCGCTGCATGACTAGCCAGACATGTTGGTGGTGGTTAAACACCTAAGGTTTCTTGCCTTAGCGTTTACGCAAAGGCGGCATAATGACAGCTGGGATGAATCCGAGGCATGCTCAAAGAAAGCCAGGCTTGAGAGGTCCTGACCTTTTTGACAGCGATAACGAGGACTGGGTTTTTCGCTGACCCGTGGCCTGTCGGCATCATATCCAGCGGAACTTCTGCTACCGCCCTCTCCTTTTTTGAGGCGGGACCCTACTGACACTACCCACATCGTCCTTCCTCCTCGTCCAGGATAAAGTGCCACGCAAGCAAATCTGCTAAAAAACCACGTTGGATCCGCAATGTCTCATCATCAATCCATCACACAGTGACTTTGTTGTCCTGACATTCTGCAACCAGGAGCTGCGGGCTACAAGCAAGAGTGACTGCAAGGCGATTGCCGACCGCCCTGCTTTTTGCCGATTGACGGCTTCCTTCTCCTCCTCTGATTGGCATCAGTAACTGGGCGTCAAGCAGAGAAATCATCCTCTTTGGCTTCTTGATCTTTTAACAAGCCTCTGACCCCAACCCCATTATTTGTCATTAAAGAGGTCTTCAAAAATGGATTATCCCAGTGGTGGTACACGAGCTTGACATTGGGGGCTTCTTATGTTGGACAGATGCTGATGATGCTGAAGACGACATATTGTGGCCGTGACTGGGAGACGAGGAAGTAAGACTGCACTGGATGCAGTTTGCATAACACGAAGAACAGATTGGCGACAGCTGTTCAATTACTGAGATTCACAGGGCCCTGACCCAGCGATGCAGGCCTAACGAGTCCTGCAGCTGACTATCCGCCTGGCATGCGAATTTGTACTCCATATCACTGGAAGGAGCACCTCTCTCAGGAACCTCTACCTCCCTGTCCTACTCCCCTCTTTGCTCGCTTTACCACCTGAAATTTCGCTCCAAGTTTCAGAAATATAAAGAATTTGAGAGGTATGGAAGAGTTTTGGAAAGTCTCTTATTAAAAGACGGCAAATCACAGCTATTCTCTAACCCTCCAATCAAAACAAAATTGCTGTGATCAAATTTTAACTGCAATTAGAACTATCAACAAAGCTTGACTGACCAAAAGTGAAAAAAACCTTGTCTGGAAAGGTATACGGATAAATAAAAGTATTTTTTGGCACCCTACTCAATTCACCTGTGGGTGACTACTAAATTGCTGTATTCAAATTTAACTTCAAAGTAAATCATAACAAAGCTTGACTGACTAAAAGTAAAAAACACACCTGTATGAAATGTATACGATTTCAAAAAGGTATTTTGGCACCTACAGTACACCAGTGGTGACTACAAAGTTGCTGGATTCAATTTAACTGCAGAGTAGATCTATCAACAAGCTTGACTGACCAAAGTGAAAAAACACATACCTGAAATGTATAGTGAATAATAAAAGGTATTTTTTGGCACCTATCAACCTGTGGCGACTACAAAGATGCTGATTCAAATTAACTGCAAAGTAAGTCTATTCAACAGAAGAGCTTGACTGACCAAAGTAAAAAAACACCTACTGGAAATGTATACGGATATTAAAAGTATTTTTGGCACCCTAATCAGTACACCAGTGGTGACAACAAAGTTGCTAGAATTCAAAATTCACTGCAGGTGGCTCTATCAACAGCAGCTGCCTGCGCCAAAGTGAAAAAACACGTAACATGAAATGTATACTGATAATAAAAGAATTTTTTGCACTAACAACCTGTGTGACTACAAAGTATGCTTGGATTCAAATTTAAACTACAAGTAGATCTATCAACAAAGCTTGACATGACCAAAAGTGAAAAATTCACTCGTCCCTGAAATGTCTACGGAATTAAAGGTATTTTTGGTCACCTATCAGTACACCTGTGGGAATACAAAGTTGCTGGATTCACATTTAAGTGCAAGGTGCCTCAATGAGACAAACTTTAGTGGGCATAAGTGAAAAAACACGAATCTGAAATGTTATTCGGATAATAAAAGGTTATTATTGGCACCTTTCAATTCACCTGTGTGACTACAAAATTGCTGTATTCACATT
>JAODAL010035713.1:0-42621 GCA_025379985.1 Phyllomedusa bahiana
ACTTGGCCTCGGCTTTGCGTTTTTCCTAGCGATTGTTTCGTAGAGTAAATTAGGGTGGACTTGCGAAGGACCTTAGCCCTCAGCGGTGGCGGTTTCCCCGGGACCTGGACCCCTCTTCCAGAGATTTTCATCCTTCTTTTGGTTGGGCCACAATTAGCTGTCCTTTACTCATACAGGAATTCTTATAATCTCATAGACCGAGGAGGCCTGTGTCTGCCGATCACGGATAATTTTGACTTCCCCCCTGGTGTTTCACCTAATGCTTTTCTGGGTGGAACAAGCAGCTCCCTTGTTTTTTTGTACTTCTCCTCTGGGGGAAGTTAAAGCCGTTGTCGGTTCAAAATGGGGAGAGCGGTCTTTTACAACTTTCTCATTTTTTTAAAAAAATGAATCAAAATTGAACGTGCCCAGGCCTCTTACGTCTTTGAGAAAGGGGTGGTTTCTTTTACGAGTCGAGCATTCCCTTTCGCGTTATTAATAATTTATTTAAAAAATCCACCTGAAAGGGTTTTTCCTCAGCTGGGGGCTTGCAAGGGGGCAGGGGGAGGCTTCTGAAACACCGGACCAGACGAGGCAGACAAACGAGTACTGGGGCTCGCGTTCCTGATGGGTTCCCCCTCCCTCCCGAAACGCACTCGATGGGGGGCCAAAGGATCAGCTCCCCAGGGAAAAAGAAAAGTCCTGTGAGCCCAGAAACCTTTACCGACGGATACCCCCTTTCTAAATGTGGCACACGTGCAGCCTTTTTCCAGGAAAGTTAGGGCCCAGAGTAAAGGGAAATTGCCGCTAGTTCCAAGGAGGAGTGACCTTGTCGAGGTTCAAGAGCCTTTTCCCAAGCTTTGGGGGGCACGCGCAGGTTCTTGAAGATGTTGCTGGAAAAAACCCGCAGGGAAAACCGAAAAATGGCGCACTGGGGCCTTCTATCCTAAATAGTGGCCCAGGCCAGGGCTTTTCTGAGAGAAAACTGACGTGAAGAAACCTTGCGACGTTCTGTATGAAATGGTTGGCCATGAGTTCATGTGCATGGGAGAGCATTACGGGATGTACCCCCTACACGACTTACGGATCTCCCCATCTAAATTTTCCTCTGCAACCAATAGCCAGAGATGGGTAGCCGACGGACGCCACAGCCGCCAAAGAGGAAATCCACCAGACCGAAGAGGAGGATTGCGGCATGATGGCTGGGGCGGGAGAGGATTTGGCTTGCATCATAGCTGACGTGATCTGCAGCTGTTGAGCTTGTTGTGATAATTGCTGAGTCTGCTAGGCCACGATGGTGGTGAGCTCAGCAATGCTGGGCACGGGACCCTTGGCGGGATCCATGCCAACTCCAACTGTACGGCTTTGGAGTAGTGGATCCACTGGGATAACCGGCAAGCAGTGTATTAGGCCACAGCAGGGCAGTGAATCTAGTGGATCCGGTATTCTCAGAGTCCGCCCCAAGGCAGGATGGGACTTGCTTGGGGCGGGTTCCAACCAGGTTGCTACCCTGATGTGATGCTTGCGGAGGCGGGCCAAGTGCAATGCGTACAGGAATCGGCAGGCGAAACTTGTAGGACAGGGGGACAGGCCAGAAAGAGTCAGGGCAGGCTGCGAAAGGTTGTGGTCGAGGAGATATAAATCGGACTGTACACGGAAATAGGCTACCGGATTCAAGAAGGCTTCCTCACATAGGTACAGGCTTAATGGATTCGGCAGAGGCATGCCGGAGGTGGAGCCATTATATAGAGTCAGTGGCCGGCAATCGACCAATTACCAGTGCGGTGGCCCTTTAAATCTAAGAGAGTCGGCACGCGCGTGCCCTAAGGAGCGGGAACGCAGCGCACCGCCCAACAGTCCAGCCGCCGAGAGGAAATCAGGGTGAGATGAGAGGTGAAGGGATGCGCCCAGGTGAGCGAAGTGAGCCATAGAGCCGGTATTGTGCAACTCATGGCAAGTAAAACTGATATGTTATTTTGATTCTAAAGGTTGATACTAGAGTTGAGCGAATTTCTAAAAAAATCGTTTTGACCCAAATTTATTTGCGGCGAATCGTGTTAAAAACAGCTCTTTCCTGGCTGCAGAGAGCCTGGATGGTGTTGTAGAACATTGTGCCATGCTCAAATATGCATAGGGAGAGTGGTTTGTTATTGAAAAGAACAAATGGCTGTGTTTTAGTATGACACCTCGCAGAATGACAGGCGCCAATCCAGATAGAATCATTCACATTTCACCATCTACACCATGGCAGTTTTGGGGGGGATAGGCAAAACTGACCAAATAAGTGGGAGCGCAGTCTGACAAGGTAATGTCAGTGCCAGCTAGAAAGAACCAAGCTGAGGGCCAAGATCCCACTATAGCGTCAAAGAATGCAATAGTCGGTTCCTGGAGCAGGCACAGGTCGCAGCACAATAAGGGGACGTCACAGCAGGGGTCAGTCGTTGAGGACAGAGCTACTGGTGTCATCTAGCGGCCGTGTGTTGATCACCAAGCCAACGGTTCTTGAATGGTTGACAGCCAAGAGTCTGTGGGTTCGTCAGACATAACCCTTACTTGCCATTACCCGGGGCCCTCACCTGTTCTCAACCCGTCTCTGTCCCGTTCGGCTCCCACAGCCTGAGAACTACTATGTGCTGTGGACTCTGCTCCACTATAATAAAAATAATATAATCTCTTATTTATATAGCAGCCGAACGATATTCCGAGCACTTTACAATTTGGGTGGGTAAAACGTACAGAAGACATTACACGTTAGGAGAAAGTATGCAGATGAGACACGAGTCGTGAGGGGCTCCTGCTCGCAAGAGCGTACAATCTATTAGGGTCGTAACCGGGAGAGACGAAGTGCATGAAGTGCTAGATATTACAATGGTCCAGCCATAGGTGTGACATAAAAATATGGGGTGTTTTACACTAGAATTCGGATGAACCTGCCACCCTCTATATACATTCTATATACAGTTAAGTGCTGTAAAATGAGCATGGTGCGGTTGGGGAGTTATGGGGGGGACGCGGGAGTGTAAGCATTAGGATTCTGGTAGGACAGGAGTGAGAAGATGTATTCTCTCCGGGCCTTTTAAAGCTATGAGGAGTTCAGAGTGTGCCTGATCACGCGGTAGATGTTACAGAGAACTGGTGCGCACGTGTGAAGTCTTGGAGGCGACTCGGGCATGGGAGGTATCGGATGAATTGATGAGTTGTAACCTGATATCATCAGCAGAGCGGAGAGAGCGGGTAGGGTGCGTAGACAGAGATGAGGGAGGAGATGTGGGAGAGCAGCGTTGTGGAGAGCTTTCATGAAACGTGAGAGTGAAGATTTATGTTGTTCCTGTACTGGATAGGCAACCCAGTGCGCAGGACTGACACAGGGTAGAGGAGATCAGTATAGCGGTGGGAAGAGACAAGCCTGGCTGCTGCATTCAGGACAGATTGAGAGGGGAGAGCTTTAGAGAGGGAGGTCCGATAAGCAAGGAGTTACAGTAGTCGAGACGAGTATGAATAGAGCACAAATGAGAGTTTGAGTGTGTTTCCACAGTGAGAAAAGGCACGGATTCTGGAGATGTTCTTTGACGGTGCAGGTGACAGAGGGCAAGGGATTGGATATATGGACGAATGACAGATCGGAATCTAGTATAAACCCAAGACAAGCGGGCTGCGCCTAGGAGTTATGGTGGGGCCACACAGATGAGTACAGAAAGGCAGGTAAGGTCTGTTAGTTAGATGGTGGGATGACCTAGAAGTTCAGGTTTTAGGAGGTTTAGTTTATGATAGAGGATGAGAGGACATGATGTCAGAGACAGCAGACAGGCAGTCCTGGTGTTTTGTTGCTGCAGCAGGAGTGATGTCTCGGGAGGAGGAGGTGTATAATTGGGTGTAATCAGGCGTAGAGTTGGTACTGGAAGGCCAATCTGACGATGTTTGTCCAATGGGGGCTGTATAGATTGTGAAGAGGAGAGGACCAAGAACGGATCCCATGAGGAACCCGACAGCAAGTGGTAAGAGGAGAGGAGGTAGAACCTGCAAATGAGACTCTGAGGGATGCGGTTAGAAAGTTACAGATTGAGAACCGCAGAAGAGTGGAGAGCGGGTGTCCTGGGGCCGAATGGTCGCTGAGCATACCAGTGAGGATTAAATATTTGGAGGACAGTCAGCAACTACTTGGCAGCAAAAAGGTGGGGCAGACATCCGCTGCTTCTTGCAGTAGGCGGGCAAGTAGTGATGAGGAAAGTGGCATGGGGAGTTATGTTGCGAGTGGTCAGTCTCTGTCCAACGGGACCATTGAGGAGGACAGCAGTGACAGGCAAACAGTAATCAATGTAGCCGATCGCACTTGGGAGCCGGGTGTAGCAAGGGCTTTAACATTATCATCATCATCGGGAGAAGAGGGCGGAAGCTTGCACGTCAAGCAGTGGCGCAGCCGGCAAGTCGGTAGTGTGGTCGGGAGTCACCAGGGCAGCAGGAGTGTGAGGTCGGGAGCCAAATGGCCACGGGGTAGATCACCCGCTTTGCAAGTCCCAGAATGTAGCGGCGCAGGGGCTCACCGAGGCAGCCAGGACTACGGGATGAACAACGTCATTCCACTGCTTCATGTCCTGAAACAGATGCTGCATAAATCTGTATGTTGGGGGACTGAATGACGTGGCGACTACATCTCACCGGTCCACATTGATTCCTTGTGGGTCGGCAATGGGCAGCAGGAAGGGATTGGCAGATATGAAAGGCAGAGGAGTACGTAGGAGGAGGTGATATCAGATGGGCAGCACGAGTTTATGGAGTGGATTGAAGTGGGGAGCGGGGGCTAGCATCGAGGAGTGTGTGGCCACAAAGAAGGTTTTGTAATAGTCTAGGTGTGAGATGAAAGAGAGCATGGACGAAGCAATTTTTGTGCTGTCAAAGTGAAGGAGAGAGCGGGATTCAGGAGATATTTTTCAGGTGGAGGCAAGGGTTTGAAGGGTTTGGATGTGTGGTTTGAAAGGCCAGATTGGAGGTTATCCCAAGGCAGCGGACTTGCGGAGCTGGTGAGAGAGTGCAGTCATTGATAGTGATAGAGAGTAGTGATGAGCGATTGTGTCAACTATCGTTATCAATTCGATAGTTGATATCGGCAATATACCATGACGATTTCGATTGTCGATAACAGATTATCCGGCCGATGATATTAAAGTCTATGGTTGAGAGGAAACAACACCTTCAAATTCTTACAACCCAAACCAGGGGCATGGAGAAGCTGGAAATTAACCATCCACAAACAGTAACAGGGATAGTGCTGGTCTTAGGCAACAAGAAGTCAGAAAAAAGTCACAGGAATTATTCACTGATCCTGTCTTGTACCACAGCATGGACCCTTAAACCTGCACTCTACCCACAAATTAAAAAGTGCCGAGGCAGTATTATTTGAACCATCTTTTTACTTGAATGGACATTGACTTCCTTTGTCCCTTGGGCCACAGCATGATCCCCAAACCTGCATGACCCCCAGATTAAAAAAAGTGCGGTGAAAAAAGGAGTCGTTTTAAACACCATTTTAGTTGAACTGGACATTAACTATACCTGTCCTGTACCACAGCATGACCCTCAACCTGGCATGGACCCACAGATTAAAGGTGACGCGGAAAAAGGACGTCTTTATGAGAACCACCATTATAGTTGAAACTGGACATTGGGACTATTACCTTTCCTGGACCGCAGTATGACCATTAAAACCTGTCTTGACCCACATGATTAAAAAGTGCCAGGAAAATGGAGTCTTTGAACCACCATTTTAGGATGAACTTGAGCTTTGACTATACCTTCCTGGAGACCGCAGTTTGACCATAAATCCTGTCTGACGACAGATTAAAAGAAAAAGGAGCTGGTGTGAAACCTCACCATTCTTAGTTGAACCTGGACATCTGCTATACCTGTTCGTGTCCACAGCTGACTCAACACCTGCATGTCCACAGATAAAAAGTGCCGGAAGAAAGGTAGTCTTTTGAGGCAGTATTTTAGGTGTTGAGTTACAGAGAATCACAGGGCACCGACCCAGTGATGACAGGCACTGACGTCCTGCAATGTCGATGGATCCGCTGGCTGTGCGTGTTGTCGAAGCACTGGAAGGAGCACCTCTCGCGTCTGAACTTCTACCTCCTTGTTCCGACACCTCTCTTTGCTCGCTTACCACCTGCATTTCGCTCCATGTTCAGAAAGATAAAAAATTCTAAAAGGTATGGAAGAGTTTTTGACAGTTTCTTAGTTGAAAGGACGGCCGCAAATCACAGCTATTTCTTAAATCCCTCTAATTTCTACCAGCCAACTAGGATTTAGAATAACAGAATTTGGGTCTAGGAATATCCTGTGAAATGAATGTTGGTGAAGAACTGTAAGCAAAATCAACAGTGTTTTCCTTCCAGTCCCAGGGATTTACAACAGCCCAGTCGGACTAGGAATTGATAGTTTTCAACAAAATATCATACAGAGGCGATGTATGTCTGCACCCAATACTTAGATTCACCGTGCACAACTATACAACGGATGAGAAATTGTTTTTTTTTTGCATGCATTGGACAAAACGAGAACAGTTACTAGAAAATTTTTCTTTTGGATACTAAAGAGAGCTTCTAAAATTGTCTCACAAAAAAATCGTGAAGAGATAATTAATCAACATAGATGTACAAACAACAACAAAGGAACTAATGAAATGTCACCTCAATATTTAATTCTAAAATATAGCCAACAATACAAAACAGAAATGTAAGTAATATAATTCGTACTCATTTACGCTATTGAAGAAGACGATATCCTAAACAAAATTTTGTCTCAGAGTGTGTAACAGTTTCTAAAAAATCTAAAACTTTGGAAATATATTGGTCTTCCATGAGTTTAGACCAAAAAAATCTCAACACACTGGTTACATCACAAAAGGTTTTTATAAATGTTAGGTGCCAATCAATGTAAAATGTGTAAAATAGCTAACCGTGAAGTTCCAGAATTAGTGATGGGAAAATGTATAAATTCAACAATTTATTAATTGCAATAATACCAGGTGTAGTTTATGCTATTAGATGTAAGTTTGCAGCCATAAGTTGTATAGTTCGCAACAATTAGGAACTTTAAAGTGAGAATATTGGAGCATCTGACATGATGTTACCAATACAATCGCCACGTATACTAAATCTAATGTTGGCACAAAAATTGTAAATTGAGAAAACATAATAGCTATATTAGCTCACAGCAGGTTGTTGGAATTAGAGAGGTACTAAAGTCTAATAGAGGAGGCAATTAGAAAAAATATCTCTGACGAGTTAGAGGAGTGGGGCCATGTGGATTTTCTTTAAAATACCGCATTTCCAAAGGGTTTTGAAATCATAAAAGAGAAACGATTATGTCATTATTAAATTACATTGTAATCTGTGATGTTGATATCAATGTACACTGTACCATCTTTCAGCATTTTTTATCCTCGGGATGTACAGATCGAAGGCTTTCTTGTTCTTTAACTTATGAATATTTCCCTACTTTCCATTTTTTCTTTTCTTTTATCTATCATTGATTTTTGTGATATGGGGTGGCAAATTTTGTGAACACCTTGTCTGGAAATGTATGCACAAACACTTACATACTCTTTTGAGGTTTGCCCTTTCTAAGTGCGCATGTCTTTTTTCTTCATTTGCGCATGTCCGCTGTTTTATCTCTTTCCAGGCTAAGCGGTCGGGCCTGGCGTTAGTACTGCGCAAGTCCGGATGTTGTTCAATCATCATTTGACGGTTTGCTTATCGGACTTTCGCTAATGGTGAAGCGGAACCTTATGCGTCTCAGTTTTGTTGGGCATGTTCCACACAGGTGAGTAAAGGGTTTTATATGATGAATGTTTGTTTATTACAATTAATGTTTTTTAAGTGAAGGGTGTATATACACCAGTGATATTTCTCAGATTATTTCATGCCATGAGTAAGGGTGAGATGTACCGAAAACGCGTCGGTTTGTTTGTTGAGTCTAGAGTTAGCAGTATTGCTGTCACCACTGACTCACGAAGTTATATCTGTTTGTCGAGCCCCACTGCACCAATAAATGGTATGATTTTATTTATTAGGAATTATTCTAAGCCTTCTTTCGCTGGTCCAACCGTCTTTCTTCATTGAAGTTCTTCCTTCAGTCCCAGGGATTTACAACTGCCCAGTAGGACTAGGAATTGATAGTTTTTCAACAACTAAATACAAGTGCGCTATCTGCGCCAAACTGAGAATTCACGCCGGAGCGACAATAAAAACTATCAAACGTTACACGGTGAGAAGTTGCATTTTTTGACGCACATGACAGACGACATCATAAACTTAGTTACGAGACGAGTATGTATCCTAATATTAAGAACAGGCGGCTACTTTGAACAAAACTGGGCGCACCAAAGTGCAATATGCTATTTAAGAGTATACGGATAAGAAAAGGTGGTTTTTACACCAATGAAATACACTGCAGATGCTAGAAAATTTCTGTATCAAATTTAAGTACAAGGTGGCTCTCTTGAAAGAAATGGGATGCACAAAATAAGTACAAATTTCACCTAGGTGCGAGGTGTTGGCGAAAAAGTGTTAAACATGCATTTCAATGCAGGTTCAAGCAGACGTCGGCCTGCCACAATGGTTGAGCGAATATTATCGACAAAGTTGAAATCGGCACAGTTTTTATGGTCTTGATCGGATTTTTTAGATCACTGCGATGAATTTAGGTTAAAATCTGAGGACATTCATCTATTATAGATTGTGCCAGTTTCGGCGCTGCCTGTCATTTGGCGCGACCAGCAAAATCAGGCTTACAGAATAGAGCAGGGTTGAGATGAGTGTGGCGACGTCATCGACTGGGATGTGTATGGTTGCGATTGGCTGGAAAAAATCACATGACCTCGTTTTACATAGAACTAGCGTTTCCTGTTCTGCCTCCAGTGGTGTCTCTCAGCATCTCAGAGCAGAAAGACGTGTCGCTGCTGCTTGTGTCCAAACAGCTCAGCCAAAATTATTATATTTAAGTTCACAGAGAACCTTATATTAAGCTGTGTTCCTTACAATTTAAGTTAGATTAGAGATTGGAGAGATATTATATAGTATAGTAGAGAATTTTGAAAGGTAGCATCTACGCGTTTAAGTTCGACGGGGGGGAGCGGACGGGGGGGCCCCGCGGGGGCGCGAACACAGACAAGGCTCTATAAAGCTATGGATAAAGGTCACCAAGACTTAGTGAGACATTGCACTGCAATTGCTTTTATTATTAACAGTTTCTCTATTGAAATATTTCCTGGAGTTGTGCAGCCTGAACTTATTAGGATACACATCTTTTCTAGTAACTGAGGTCTCTTTGTTAGGTGCAAAACTCCACTTTTATTATCAGTTTTAATTTGAGATAGGTGTTCGTTTTCAATTTGCCATTCCACCTTAGTTGATTGTCCACCTTGCACTTAAATTTGAATCAGAATTTTATAGTCACCCACAGGTGAATTGAAGGTGCCCAAAATATCTTGTATTTTTACGAATAGACAGCTCTATAAAGAAAATACTGGATAAAGTTCACCAAGACCTAGTGTAGACATGTGCGAGTGCGAAGGCTTTATTATTACAGTTTTCTATTTTAATATTTTCTGGATATTGGCAGCCTGTCGAACATATAGGATACACATCTTTTCTAGTAACTGCAGGTCTCTTTGTTAGATGCAAAAACTCCCACTTTTCGTATCAGAATACATTTCAGAATAGGTGTTCATTTTCGAATGATTGCCCATTCCCACCTTTGTTGTATATCACCTTGCACTTAAATTTGGAAATCCAGCATTTTTATAGTCGCCACCAGTTGAATTGAAAGGTGCCAAAAAATATCTTGTATTATACGAATAAATAGACAAATACGTGTTTTTTTGACCTTTGGCGCACTACAGCTTTGTCATTGAGCAGCTTGCACTTAAATCTGAATCCAGAAGATTTTATAGTCACCACAGCGTGATTTGAAAGGTGCTAAATATCTATGTATGTACGAATACATAACAGATACTTGTTTTTTTGACTTTGGCGCACCACGTTTGTTCGCATTGAGGGCAGCATTGCACTTAAATCTAACCTCCAGCAAAATATCTTGTACTTATACGAATACATAACCAGATACGTGTTTTTGTGACTTTGGCGCACTACTGCTTTGTTCATTGAGGCAGCTTATGCACATAAATCTTGAATACAGCAATAATGTAGATCACCACAGGTGAATTGATAGGTGCCAAAAATACCTTTTATTATCAGGAATACATTTCAGATACGTGTTATTTCACTTTGGCGTCAGGCCAGCTTGTTGATAAGATCTACTCTTTGCAGTTTTAATCGAGCGCTCATAGCTATAGTGTGAGGAGTTGATTTGAGGGATTGAAGAATAGCTGGTGATTTGCCGTCTCATTAATTAGAGACTTCGGAAGAAATCTTCACTATACCTTCTCAAAATTTTTATATTTTCGAAATGGAAGCGAAATTCAGGTTGGTAAGCGAAGCAAAGAGGGGGGAGGACCAAGGAGGTAGATGTACGAGAGAACGGTGACTCCTTCAGTGCTGGCGAACAACAAGCTTGCAGCGGAATCGTCAGCGGCCTGTCATCGCTGGGCGATAGTCAACCTGTGTTTGATGATGATGTTGGACAACGCGGATCCACAAGTGGTACTTTTCAGCAGAATCTTGGCTTGCGAGTGGCTTCATCATGGACGTAGGAGGAAGACGATGGGTATTGTCTCAGTAGGGTTCACGCCTCTAAAAAAAGGGAAGAGGCGGTCGTTACTAGAAGTCCGCTTGATTATGAGGCTCCATCCAGGACAGCGCAAACCCGGCGCATCGATTATCGCCGTCCAAAGTCCAGGACCTCTCAACAGCATGGGCCTTCTTTTGACCAAGACTCCTGTGTCACCAGCGAGTGTCATATGGCCGCCCTATGCCGTAAACGCATAGTTAGAGGCAAGAACCTTAGGTGGTTAACCACAACAAAACAAGTCTAGCTCACCACTGCAGCGAATGCATGAGTTGAAATGGATGCGACCGGAACACTTGGACAATAAAGGCCAGACCGATGCCGGCCTCGTCGCTCACTGTCATACCTCCTGTTCTCGCTCCTCATCTCCGCCACCCACAAGCGTTCCTCAGCGACCATGTCTCTCAGAGTAATGATCACGGATCAGCTCCGCTTCAGCCTCCACCATCGCCCTGAGTACCACCAGCACCACCCAGTGAACCATCCTAACCCTTCTCATATATCCGACCAGTTTGATAGACCCTGACGCTGTAACTCAGCGGCCAGTCGTAGCAGCACAGCCTTCTGTCTTCCAGGTCTTGAGTGCAGAAGAAACAACTGTTAACCAAACCATCCCCAAAGCCAAAAATCCTGAATGTCGCATTGCCTGGGCGCTTTTGGCCTTGGAAAGGCTCTTCATTTCCGTCTTCGTGGACCAGATGGGTTGCGCCACGTCATGCGCCCTTGACACCCCCAATACCACGATGCCCGAGCATTTCTTTGTCAGAAAAAGCACGTCCCTGCTAACTGGCAGCCAAGTGAATCATCTAAAATTTCAAGCATACGTTGTCTGCATCTGTGGCCCGGAAAAGTCCATCTGACACCGACACCATGGACTAGTAAGCACGGCAAGGCCGCTATTATCTATGACAGCTCACTGGGTGAGCTGGGTGGAGTCTGGAGGTTTCGGTGCTGTCAGGCTCGGCGCAACGACTCTTCCAAACGCAGGGATGGTGCAGGGTTCTTTTCCCCAAGGTACCTCTGTGCATCACGTGCCCAGAGACACCAGGGCCGTGTTGAACATTAATCTGTCCTTGGAGACCTCGTCCACACACAGGTCAGGAGCTCGTGGGACGGTGCTCAGCAACGGAGAACGTAGCGCTGACTGGGTGACAAGAACCTTGTGCAGGCAAGGTGGTGTGCATGATAACCGGTGCGAAATCTGCTGGCCGCCGTTAAGATCGGTAGCTGGAGCACCATCCCTTGGCCTGGCACATGTCATGAAAACCTTGTCGTCCAGAAATTTTAAAGAGCTACCGCGTCTGGAATGCACTGTGAGGAAGGCTCGAAGTCTAAGTTCGCACTTACGCCGTTCGCACTCTGCACTTGTCCCCGCCTGGCTGAGTTGCCCGCGTCAGCTTGGCCCCCCGCCCTTTCCCTTCATTGTTGACGTGGCATCACCCGGGAAATTTACCCCCCCCATGCCCCCAGAGTTTTTGGAAAACAGTGCAATTCCATTAAGCAGTACGAAGTGACACATGGCCTGGCAAAAAAGCGGTGCGGGGGCCCCGGGGTGGGTTTAGCCACCGAGAGTGGAGGCAGGTGAAAGAGCTCTGCCCCCATCCTTGCCAGTTTTGTAAAAAGCCCCCAAAGTGGTTTAGTGCGGACTTTTTTATAATTTTTTTGGGGTCATGTTGCTGTGAAGATACAGCAATAATCATGGTTCTTTGGGAAAAGAAAAGTGGGGTTCTAAGTGGCATTTCTCCCTCAAAATTTTTAACCCCGTGGTGGAAGTCATTTTTTTAATTTTTTGGGGTCATGCTGCTTTGACCCTGCAGCAAATACCCACAGGTTTCCATTATAAAAATTTTTGTTTCTAACAGACCCTTTGTTCTTCCAATTGTCCCAAAATGGCTCAAGGGTCATGCTTTGAATTTTGGGGGCATTTTGCTTTGAAAGGGGCTATACTACAGGTCCCATTATAAAAAAAATTTGTTTCTAACCCGACTTTTGTTTTCACAAATTTGGGCCCAAAAAGGCTCCCGGGTCTGTTTTTAATTTTTTGGGGGCCTTTTTGCTTTGAAATGCAAACTTTTACTACAGGTCCTATTATAAAAAAATGGGTTTTTTCTAACAGACATTTTTTCTTTTACCCAAATTTTCAAGGTGGCTCAAGGGTGATGGTGCCCGTCAGAAAAAAAGGGGAAAATGAGGACCCCTGTTAAGGGGCACATATTGAAAAAAGACTTGTTTATGCAAGATCTTTAACATACTAAACAAACCCTGTATTGAGACAACCCATTTAATACAATGAAAAAAAAAGGGGAAACAAAGGGCATGGTTTGGGGTTCCCCTCCTATTTTAAAAATGTTTTTTTCCCAGAATTAAACTACTAAAAAAAAAATTGCATTTAACAAAATAGCTGGGAAAAAATTTATCTGAATTGTAAAAAGGGAGGTACAGGAAAACCCTTTACAAAATTTTAGGTTATTTAGAGAAAGGATATGGAAACAAGGACGAAAAACAAAGTACAAAAGAAAAATTTCTCCAGCACGTTGGTAAAAAAAAGAAAAGAATGCCCAAAAAAAAGGGCACCTGGTGGAACAGGAGGGGTTAACCAACCCGTATTTCCCAAAAGAAGCTCAAAATTTGGGCCGCACTCATAGGAGGGGCAAACCCCTACCCAGGACGGAAAAAGTATTTGTCCCGTGAAAACTAAAATGGTTTGTTGAAAGACTCCTTTTTTCCGGGGCTTTTTAAATGTGGGGGTCATGCAGGTTTGGGGTCATGCTGTGGCCCAGGACAGGTTTAGGCAATGTCCCGTGAAACTAAAAAAGGGGGTTGGAAAGATCCTTTTTTTCCCGGCACTTTTTTAATCTTTGGGGGGCATGCAGGTTTTGGGGGGCAAGCTGGGCCCAGGGCAGTATAGTTTAATGTCCAGTGAAAATAAAATGGTGGTTTAAAAAACTCCTTTTTCCGGCAATTTTTTTTAAAACTGGGGGTAATGAGGTTTGGGGCTAAATTTTTTGGCCCCGGACAGGTATAGTCAATTCCGTGAAACTAAATTTGGGGGTTTAAAGAATCCTTTTTTCCCGGGACTTTTGAATTGGGGGTCATGCAGGTTTGGGGCTCATGTGTGGCCCCCGGACTTTTATAGTCAAATTTTCCAGTGAAATTAAAAGGTGGGTTTAAAAAAACTTTCCCTTTTTTCCGGCACTTTTTAAAACTGGGGGTAATGAAAATTTTGGGGCTTATTCCCGTGGCCCCGGACAGGGTTTGTCAAGGGCCAGTGGAAATAAATTGGTGGTTTTAAAGGGTCCCTTTTTCCCGGGACTTTTTAATTTGGGGTCAAGCAGGTTTGGGGGTCATGCTTATGGCCCGAGGAGCGAGGGACAGTATACGTCCACGTGAAAACTCAATGGTGGTTGAAAGACTCCTTTTCCGGCACTTTTTGAATCTGGGGGTCATGCAGAGATTAGGGGCTCATGGCTGTTGCCCAGTGAATCAGGTATAGGTCAATGTCCATGAAACCTAAAATGGTGGTTGAAAGACTCCTTTTCCGCGCACTTTTGAATCTGTGGGTCAGACAGGTTTAATGTCATTCTGCGGTACAGGACAGATATAGTCAATGCCAGTTTAGACTAAAATGGTGTTTTAAAGACTCCTTTTTCGCGTCACTTTAAATCTGTGGGGTCATGCAGGTTTTTTGGGGCTCATGCTGCGTTCAAGGACATGGATATTAAATGTCCAGTTCAAGTAACATGATGGTTCAAATCATACTGCCTTCTAGGCACTTTTTAATTTGAGGGTGATGCAGGTTTTAAGGTCAAGCTGTGGTACAAGACATTGATAGTGAATGTAGTGTGTTTTTTTCTGTGGCTTTTATAACCTAAGTGTGTTGGCCCTAAGATGTAGCACGTATCCATTCTGACTGTTGTGAATGTTAATTCCAGCTTCTCCAGCCCTGTTTGGGTGTACAATGAAGGTGTTGTTTGCTCTTCCCATACCTTTAATTGGCATCCTCGATAATCGACTGCTCACAATCTGACTATCTGGTCGATGATGGTTGACTATCGATCCATGCGACCGGATGTCGATTGCCAACGCAATCGCTCACACTACTCGCATCAATATACACCCTCCTTCCAAAGCCACCTGTTTGCTGTCCTGTCCACTCTCCACCCCTCGCCCCCCCCACCTTCTGCGTCTTTACAGCGCACAAGATGCTTCCACTTAAACAGTCTCTTTGTCTAATCTCTAACTATGAAGAATCTGTAATTCTTATATATCTTCCATATCCTAAATTCTAAAATTTTCTACTTGCTAAAACATAGGTTGCCTTAGGAATAACAAGGGAAGCAACTTAATCTCTGAGTCTGATGCTTTATTGAGTGAGACACTTAGTCACACGTCTTGCTACTATGAGATAAGACGACTGAAACATCTGATACTGAACAGGAAACGCTGTATCTATAGCAAAAACAAGGTCCAAGTGATTTTTCCAAGCCAATACAATCATACACATCACAGTCCATTGAAGTTGGCACACACCACTCACACCTTTCTCTATGCAACTCAAGGCTGATTTTGCTGCTTGCCCGACCCAAAAATGCGTCAGGAAGGCCGAAAATGGTGCGATAAGTAATTAATTATCTGCAGATTGTCACACGTGCAAAATATCGGCGGTTGATCAGAAATTAGATACGATCAACCTAAAAAACACATCGTGCCGATTGCAACTTTTGTCGATTATAATCGCTCATTTATTGAAGCCCACAATAGAGAGATCTATCTGTGCCAACGTCCAGCTATTTTTGCATGTCATAACGGGGTTGGGGATTCCTCGCGCTCACGTACAACTGCCTACGGCTAAGCTGGGGGGGGGTTTAGGAGCAGTAACCAGCTCCATCAGCATTCAATCTACCGAGTCTTGGAGTTGTATGATGGACAGCTTTATCTTCATTAGCCACATATGTCTGAGGAAGGTATTACACCAGCAGCAGCACCTGTAATCAGGTCCCTGAACCCACAGGCATCATCTGGATACCTCCTCTGCAACTATTCTTATGCTGGCCTACCCACCTGATATGCTCCTACATCTGCTGCTAGCATGTTCCTTCTACAACCTGATCCGCTTCTTTACAAGGGGACTAGGTATTGCCACCTGTTCACACCTCCCACTCTTCCACTCGACATTATGGTAGCCTTCTTGATGCGCTTCTGCCACCTCACCATCAAGGTTCTCCACACATGCTTGCTGACACATAGGCTGTTTCACACTATCACCAGCTAGCTCAGTGCTAAGTCACCATATCACTCTCTGGCTTGACATGCTGCTGATTCCGCCGTTTCCACATTAATGACTCACCTTAGCTGACTCGCGCCACGAGTGACATCAAGTTATGACATTGTGCCACTCTCTATATATGACGGCCTGATTGCAAGCTGTTGCTTATATGTCCCAGGTCCTTCACTCCGCTTTCAGAGTTCCCGCCAACCAGTCCACACTGTGAATTGTGCCAATCTTATGGCCTAGTCCATGCTGCTGCCAACCTCCACAATCTTGTCGATTGTGCCACTCTGTGGCCTACTCATATCATTGGAGCTGCTTGCCGACCCCCGACAATCTGTCAATCGTGCAACTTCATTTAGGTCAACTCGATGTGCCTTCGCTACCCAACTCGGCCACTCTCTTACTTGACCACGCCTGTGGTTTCCTAATGCTGTTCACCACCGCTCCACCACTCTTATAAAATTGCCACTATGTTTGGTTTTTCTCCTCTTTAATCTGTCAAAGGATGAAAAGGGAGAAACACAACCGATTGTTGTGATGTCATCGGAAAGTCCGGTAAAGGCCAGTATACAGTGGTCCTTTTTTGCATTCCGGATTGTCTCTGTATGATGACGTAGCTATAAGCATGAGTGGATACAAAACACAGAAGACATGCACATATTCCATTTACTTGTGTTTATCTCTTTTTTGGTTCAAGCTCCATGTTCGTTTTTGACTTTGGCAATACTGATGGAATTATTGACTCAGTGTATTTTGACCCGATTTTATCGACAAAGTTGTAAAATCGGCAAGGGTATTTTATGGTGATTGGCGAAATATTCCAAGACTCATGGCGATAATTAAGGTTAAAATCTGTGCATCATCTATTAAGAGAGATCGCGTCCTTTTTTTCGGCGCTATCCTGTAATTTTGGCGGCCAGCAAATGAAATACAGAATAGAGCAGGTGAGATGTTGTGCGACGTCATACTGCGGGATGTGTATGGTGCGATTGGCTTGGAAAAATCACATGACCTGACGTTTTACATAGAACAAATCCCGTTTCTTTTTTCAGCCTCGAGTGGTCTCACCAGCGTCTCAAAGGGAATAGGACCTGCTCTCTGCCTTGGCCAAACAGCTCAGCCAAACTTAGTCTATTTCTCTGTCAACAGAGCAAACCTCTACTAATAGCTGGTATCCTTTGCCAATTTAGTTAGATTAGAGATTTGAGAACATTTTATTTAGTTAAGCTATAGTATTTTAAAGCAGCTCTAGCACGCTGTAATATTTCACCAGGGCGGTGGGATCGGGGGTGGGGAGGGGGGGGGGGGGGGGGCCGAGGCAAGATACACAAGACAAGTCTCCTATCTATAAATGAAGCTACTGGATAAAGTTCACGTCAAGACACTTAGTGGTGTAGACATTGTATGTTGCGAATATCTTTATTATTAACAGTTTGAGCTATGAGTTAAATATTTCCTGGATATTGGTGCAGCCTGAAACTTCTAAAGGATAAAGCATCATATCTAGTAACTGCAGGTCTCTTTGTAGCTGCAAACATCCACTTGTCTATTATCATATAAACATTTCAGGATAGTGTTCAATTTTACCCATTACACCTGTGCCTGTTGATATTATCCTCCTTGTCACTTAAAATTACAAACCAGCATCTTGTGTCCGTCAGCAGGTTGTTGTTGCCAAAAATAACCGGTTGTCTCGTACGAGCGCTACATCACAGTTTACGTGTTTTTTGACTTTTGCGCACCACAGCATCTGTTCATTGACGCAGCATGCTATCAACTTAAAATCTCAAAATACAGCAATTCTGATATTTTCACCACTATGATTAAATTGAAAGTGCAAAATATCAACCGTTTTATTATATCAAAACTTAACAGATACGTGTTTTCTTAGTCTACTTTTTCGCACCCGCACTGTCATGGACGCAGCATCTACGTAAATCTTAACACAGCAATTCTAAATTCACTCACCACTAGGGTGAATTGAGAAGGTGCAAAAAATACCGTTTTATTATATCAAACATTAACAGTTACGTGTTTTTGTTTTTGACTTTTGCGCACCCAGCACTGTTTCATAAATGACGCAGCATCTACGGTAAATCATAAAACAGCAAATTCTAATATTTCACGCACAGGTTAATTGAGCAAGGTCCAAAAAATACCAGTCTCTTTATTATATCAAAACAATAACAAGTTTACGTGTTTTTTGACTTTTGCGTTATTTGCGGCACGTCAGCACTGTTCATTTGACGGCAGCAATCTACGTTAAAATCTTAAAACAGCAATTACTATATTCTATTCACTCACAGTTGAATTGAAAGGTTGGGCAGAAAAATACCGTTTACATATATATCAAAACATAACGAGTTCACGAGTGTTTTTATTGACTTTTGCGCACACCAGCACTATTAATTAGAATCGCTAACACAACTACGTAATACTTCTAAAACAGCCAATTCTATATCACCACAGTTTGAATTGGAAAGCACTGCAAAAATAATACCGTTTATATATCAAATACTCATAACAGTTATTGATTTTTAGACTTTTGCGCACCCAGCACTGTCATTGACCAGCAGCAACTACGATAAATCTTAAAACACAGGCAAATTCTACATATTCAGTCGTCAGCAGTCGTGTGCGCGTTGATAAGGTTTCAAACATAATAGGCTCTGTTTTAGTAATATCAAAAACCTAACAGTTTACGTGTTTTTTTGACTTTTATCAAGTGTATGACGATTTTTGTTCATCACTTGTCCAGTTCATGTTCATTGTGTCGCAGCACTACCTACGTAAGCTTAAAACAGCAATTCTATATTCACCACAGGTGAATTGAAAAAAGGTGCAAAAAATACTGTTTTATTATATCCAAAAAACATAACATTACGTGTTTTTTGACTTTTGGCGCACACCAGCGACTGATTCATTGACGCACATCTACGCAAATCTTAAAACAGCAATTCATATTCCCCACAGGTGGAATGAAAGGTTCAAAAAATACCGTTTAATATATTATATCAAAATATAACAGTTTTTACGTTGTTAAGATTTGACTTTTTGCGCACTACAGCACTGTTACTATGGTTTGACAACAGCATCTACGTTAATCTTTAAAACAGCAATTCCTATATTCACCACAGTAGAATGAAAGTGCCAAAAATACCGTTTATTATATCAAAACTAACAGTTAAGGTGTTTTTTTACTTTTGGCGCACCCAGAACGGTACAAAGACGCAGCATCTACAAAAACTTAAAAACAGCAATTCTATATTCACCACAGGTGATTTGAAAGTGCAAAAAATAAAACAATACCGTTATATTCAATACCAAAACATAACAGATACGGTTTTTTTGGACTTTTTGCCCAGTCCAGATTTGTTGATAGAACACCTTGCAGTTAAATTTGTCCAGTAATTTTGTTTTGATTAGAGGGATTTTGAGAATAGCTGGGATTTGCCGTCTTTTAATAAGAGCACTTTCCAAACTCTTCCATACCTTCTCAAAATTTTATAATACTGAACATGGAGCGAAATGCAGGTGGAAAGCGAGCAAAGAGGGGGGTAGGCACATGAGGTAGAGGTACTAGAGAAGGTGCTCCTTCAGTGCTGGCGACAACACCATGCCAGCGGATTTTGTCAGATTTGCAGGGACAGTCAGCGCCAGGTCACACCGCTTGTTCTCAGGCCCTGTGAATCTTAAGTACGAATTCCCCGCCAATCTGTCTTCATGGATTAATGCAGACCTGCATCTATCAGTCTTATACCTCCTCGTCCTCGCAGTCCCGGCACCAGCCCCGGACGACACAAATGTCTAGTCATCTAGCCATCAATCAGTCATCCGTCCAACCAGAATCCACCCAAATGAATCAAGCTCGAGTATCCCCCTCTCCTCACCACCAGCGTGAGTGTATACATTGCTATTGTCTTGAAAAGACTCTCTTGAGATGACAAAATCGGTAGGTGTTCAGGAAGGCTATGTTAAAGCAGATCACAGAGGATGATTTATTCTGCTCTGACGTCCCAGTTTATTCTGATGCCCTTCAGGAGGAGTTGAAGGAGCCGTCAAATCGGCAAAAATCCCCGGTCGGATCGTCAAACGCCTTGCAGTGCCCTTGCTTGGCAGCCCTAGCAGCTTCTGGATGCAGAAATCAGCGACACCACTCACACAACTGTCGGTTGATGATTGAGATGATGATGACGACATGCGGGGAAAAAATTCCCATGCCTTGCGTCTTCTGTTCCGCAGAATTTTGCTTACTCGAGCAGCTACATCATGGGACGAGGAGGAAGACATGGGATGTCAATACGGGTCCGCCACAAAAAGTGGAGACAGGCGGTCGCAGAGTCGCTGATACATGATTCCGCCAGGCCACGTCAGCTGCAAACCGCCACTTCCTCGCATATTCGCCATCATAAAACAGCTCAGGACCTTCAAGCCTGGGGTTTCTTTGAGCCGGCCTCTGATTCACCCAGCGATTGTTCATATGCCACCTTTGCCGTAAACGCATAATTAGAGGCAAGAACCTTAAGTGGTTTAACCACCACCAACATGTCTATTCACATGCCAGCGTATGCATGAGTTGGAAATGAGGGAACACTTGGCCAAAAAGGCCAGACGACGCGGGCCTCCAAACCACTGTTAACACCCTCTGTCTCCGCTCCTCCTCCTCCGCTCACCACCAAGCGTTCCCAGCGTCCCATGTCTCACCAGAGTCATGATCAGGATCACGTCCCTCCGCTTTCAGCCTCCCACCATCGGGGCCCGAGTACCACCAGCACCACCAAGACCCATCCTACCCCTTCTCCTTCCACCAGTTTGTACGACCTCACGCCGTACAGCGGCCAGTCTAGCAGACACACACCTTGCTTCTTCCAGAGTTTTGTGAGTAGAAACAAACAGCTTAACCCAAACCATCCCAAAGCCCAAAAGCCTGAATGTCTAGGCATTGCCAGGCTTATTTGGCCTTGGAAGATGTTGCCCATTTCACGAATCTGTGTGGACACAGATGGGTATCCACCTACGTCAATGGCCATCCGCTTGCCCACCCAAATACCAGATGCCGAGCAGGCTATTTCGTTTGCCAGAAAAGCGGTCCCTGCCCTGGCCAGCCACGTCTCATCTAAAATTTCCAAGCGCGTTGTCGTTCCATCTGTGTCCGGAATAAAGTCCCATCTCAACCACCCCGACACATGGACTAGTAATCACGCCAAGGCCGCTATATCTCTGTGACGCTCACTGGTGAGCTGTTGATGTCTCTTGGAGTGACGGTGGCTCTCATGCTCGGCGCACGCTCGTTCAAAACGCAGGGATTGGTGTCAGGGCTCATTCCCCCAAGGTCCCTCTGGTGGCATCACGTTACCAATACACCAGGCCCAGTTTAAAATTAACTCTGCCCTTGGAGACCGTCCACACACAGGCTCAGGAGCTGTGGACGGCTCTAAGCGAACAGACCAGAGCGCTGGCTGGGTACAATAACCTTTTCCAGGCGAGGAGTGGAGGCGATGAATGGGCGGAATATCTCTGCTGGCTTGCCCCTTAAGATCGGTAGGTCCTGTAGCACATCCTTTGCCTGGCACATTCTCATGAACCTGTCGTCCAGAAATTTCTAAAGAGATTACCCGGGTCTTGACTAGCCTGCTAGAAAGAGGCTCTATGGTCTGACGTTCGCACTCCGCCGTGTCGCGCCAGCGCGCCTGACTTCATCACCACCTGGCTGCGTTAGGCAGCGTTCAGTCTCGGCCTCCCCGTCAACCGTCTCATTGTTACGTGGCAACACGCTTCGACTATCCACTGCCTCTCCAATGCTCCAGCGATTGGCGGCAGCAGCGCAATTCCATTACGCTCAGTACGAAGACACATGCCTGACAAGCATCGCTACGGACCCTCGGTGTGTTGATCCACCGAGAGTGGAGGCAGGTGAAAGAGCTCTGGCATCATCCTTCCAGTTTTTGAAGAAGCCACCAAAATGGTCAGTGCGGACAATGCCCTTGTCAGCATGAGCATTGTGGTGATCTTAGTTCTGGAACAATCGATGGACACTCTGAAACAACAGTCCCTGTGCCAGCGACGGAGGAGGAGACGGACACAGATGCGGACACGGAGCCTTTCTCTCGTCAAATCCACAAGGCCCGAGCAGTATCACAATTTCTCGTTCTTCATTAGGCATGGTCTCGGGTCCAGAGCTAAGGCAAGGGGCGCATCAGCTCTCAGGTGCATCATCAGAGGCAATCAGGGCTTGTGAGAAGCTGTCTGCCGGAGGAACGGGAGGAGGAGGAGGATGAGGATGAGGAGGTTTCCTAGACACCGATGTTCCGACGTCCCTGACGTGGAAAGAGTTTGGCGCGAATTTGAGGCGGAGGGGAAGATGAGGAAGATCGTTTGCTAGTGACACACGACCCATAGGCTTGGGAAATCAATGCACCATCTCTCACATGAGTGCTTGGATGCCCATTTCCTCCAACATTATCCTCGTCATTAAGGCCATCAAAATGAACAACAGTTTACTGGGTGGCCACCCTCCTGGATCCCCGTACAAAACAAAAATCAGCACTTTCCCTTCCACCCACGCCAATATAGAGAGTAAAATGCAGGAAATGGAGACCTTGCTGATTGATCAACTGGAGACAATCTGTTGCGTCTGTTCACATCTTATCTCGCGTTATGTCACAGTTCCACCAACATGTCTACGGTTGAGATACAACCACTCAGCGGACGTGACAGCAGTAGACAGTTCCAAGTATCGGCGTAGCGGCAGCAGCAGGCAAGGTGTAAAAGCCTAATGGGAGACCTCTGCAATTCTTTGGGAGTTTACCACTCGCACCAACGCAACAATATGCAGGGCAACATCTATTCGCAACACGAACGAGAGATCAGTCTTAAGATTCATGGGTGCACACAGACTACGTCGTTCTCTCAACAGCCGATGTTTTTTAGCATTTGTTCCGGAGCCCAATAAGACTTCTGGGTAGCCGCAAAATGGAACGAAGTGGGCCCGAGCCTGTGCTCTCACGCCATAGAGGAGTGTGTGCCTGCCCCTAGGCACCAGCGCATATCTGAGCGGACTCTTAGCCAGCTGAGGAAGTCATTCCAGATCAAATGCATCCGTAGCTTTCCACAGATAATGGTGGATCGCTATTTGACTTTCATCAAGATGAATCAGGCATGGATCTCTGATGATGTTGTGGCCCCAGATTCCGAGGTCACCGATTAGTTGCCAGTCTACTTCACATTCTCTATTCAAAGGGGGGGGGGGGGGGGGGGTGGGGGGGGGAAGGGAGGGGGAAAAAGTAAAAAAGATAGTAAATGGTCCTCTTGAAAACTTTTTTTTAAAATGATCATTTCTTACCTGCAATTTTTATTCCTTTTCCCAACAGTTCAATTTGCTGGTTTTGCTGTGAGGAGAACTGTAAAAGACACAAGGTTTCATGACAACACGTATTCCATTTACTCAGCTTTATCTTAAGAAGTTTTCGCATTGTCAATGAAACATTTTGAGGTCATGTTGCTTTGAGATACAGCAATAATCATGGTCCTTTGGAACAGAATTGTAGGACTTCCTAAGTCGGCATTTCTCCTCACAATTTTTAATAGTGGCTTGAGAAGTCATATTTATAATTTTTTGGGGTCATGTTGCTGTGAGATGACAGCTATAATTATGGTCCTTTGGAACATAAATTACGAAAGAAAAAAAGAAACATACCAAAAAAAAATAAATACAAAAACAAGGAAGAAATCTGTGCGGCTTCTAGTGGCATTTCTCCTCACAATTATTCTAATAGTGGCTGAGAAGTCATATTTATCAATTTTATTGGGTCATGTAGACATGTGAGATACAGCAATAATCCTGGTCCTGTTGTAACAGAAATGTGGCTTCTAAGTGGCATTGTCTCCCTCACAATTTTAACACGTGGCTGAGAAGTCATTTTATAATTTTTACGTGGTCATGGCGCTTTGAAATGCAGCAATACTACAGGTCTATTATAAAAAATAATGTTGTTCTAACAGACATTTGGTTCATACAACAATTGACCAAAAGTGGCTCAAGGGTCATGGCTTTGCGACAATATTTTCTGGGGTTTTTTGCTGTGACATGCAGCTATACACTACAGGTCCGTATTCTAAAACTTCTGATTCTAACTGGACATTTCTGTTTCTTCACATCATTGACCTAAAGTTGCTCAAGGGTCAGTGCTTTTGGAATTTTTGGGGCATTTTCAGTGAAATGAAGCTTTACACAGTGCTATTCTAAAAAATGTTGTTTCTAACAGACATTTGTTCTTCACAATTTTCAAGTAGACAGGCTCAAGGGTGATGGGTGCTGTCAGAACATTAATAGGTAGGGGACAACTGTTAAATTGGACACATATTGCAAAACTTGACTTTGTTTTTTACAAGATCTTTACTCTATTAGCTATCAATCCTCAGTATTGTCTGACACAACCCATGTTCTAGAACACAGAAAAAAAGAGAAACAAAAGCATGGTGGGATCCATCCTAATTTTAAAAAAGTGAGTTTTCTAGAATTAAAGTACTAAAAAACTTGCATGTACAAAATATCTGTTAAAAAAATTCCTCTGAAATGTACAAGGGAGGTACAGGAAAACTTACCATGAATGTAGGGTAATTCAGAGACATGGAGTATGGAGCATGGAAAGAGAACAAAGTACAAGACCATTTCCTCCAGCACGTTGAAGTAAAATAGAAAAAGAATGCCAAGATAAAGGGCACCTGGGTGAAACAGGAGCGTTAACCACCAGTATTTTCCAAGTGAAGCTCAACATTTGGTCCACACACTCCAAACGGAGTAGTGGCAATGATCTCGCTACCCCAAGCGGTATTGACTACTGTATGCGCGATACGAACGAGCTGGAGTTCTCAACACATACCGCTTCCCACACTCTGCTCTCAGCAACGAAGTTCTTCATTTGCTGCGTCATCAGGGCATTTTACAACCTGCGTGTTAATAGATGACGGACGCCAGCCCTGGTCTTTCACATGCACCCACTAGTAATCTCCGGCCACAGGGTCAAGGCTTGGAGCCCACATGAACAGGTCTATAGTCAAGTGACTCCAGATTCCAGCCTAAAATGGTGGGTGAACGTGTACACCTATTTTCTGGCACTTTTTAAACTCGTGGGGGTACATAGACAAGTTTTGGGGCCCATGCTGTGGGCCCAGGACAGGTATACGTCAATGTCCCAGTTCGCACCTAACAATATGGTCTGTTGGAAAAGACAGCCTATTATTCCGGGCACTTTTTAACAATGTGGGGGTCATGCAGGATTGGCTATGCTGTGGCCCAGGGCAGGTATAACATGTCAATTATCCAGTGAAAACTAATAATGGTGGTTTGAAAGACTCCTTTTCTCGGCACACTTTATTAACAACAGTGGGGGTCCTATAGGCAGGTTTGCGGGCTACATGCTTTTAGGCGCTAGGTACAGGTATAGCATACATGCCACACTGTCTCCCGTTTTTGGCGGGGGGGTCCCGCTATTTGGGTCCCCCTCCCGCCCTCCCTGGGGAGTGATTGGCATTCCTCCCGCCGCCTACAGGCGCGGCGAGATCCTTTAAAACTTTACCTAAAGGCGCAAACAGAGTAGCGCTGGTTCTGCCTACATCTGCGACCGCCGGGTTTCCAAGACACGATACGTCCTACAGCGGGTGGAAGCGGCCGCAGTGGCCGCTCACCCGTCCCGTCGTGCTCACTGTGCGGGAGAGGCAGGAGGGATCGCTCCCTTTCTCTCGCCCTCGCCTCCCTCCTGTATTGTTACGGTCGTCTGTAGGCACGCGCCCTGCTATTACTGGTCAGCTCGCACAGGGTATCAGTCTGACGCGACGAACAGCAGGGGAGTAGACCTTGCGATGCGGGAGCTGCTCTCACTATCCCCCTGCGCCGCTGAAAGAGATCGGTCCGGAGTGCCGGCGCTGCAGGAGCCTGGTAAGGTAATGGATTTATTATTTTAGATTTTATTAGCTTTAAGGGGTGCTCTACCTGGCAACAAAGCGGTGGGACACTACCTGGCACTCGAGAAGACACGAGGCAACTACCTGCAACAATGGGGGCATCACCTAGCAACATGGGGGCACTACCTTGGCAACAGAGGGTGCATCACCTGCAACAATGGGGGCACTACCTTGCAACAGAGGGGCACTACCTGGCAACAATGGGGCTTCAGCTGGCAACAATGGGGCATCACCTGGCAACAATGGGGCACTACTGGCCAACAGAGAGGCAACTACCTGGCAACAATGGTGGGCATCCACCTGGCAACAATGGGGGCACTACCTTGACAACAGAGGGTCATCACCTTGCAACAATGGTGGCACTTACCTGGCAACAGAGGTGGGCACTAGCCTGGCAACATTGGGCTTCATCTGGCAACAATGGGGGGCATCAACCTGGCAACAATGGGGGCACTACCTGCAACAGAGAGGGCAACTACCTGGCAACAATGGGGGCATCACAGGCAACAATGGGGGCACAACGTGGCAAACAAGGGGGGCAACACCTGGCAACAGTGGGGGAACTACCTGCAACAAAGGGTGCACTACCTGGCAACAAAGGGGGCACTACCTGACACATAATCAGATGGTGCACTTACCTGGCTAACAGATGAGGGGCACTACTGGCTAACAGATAGCACTACCTGGAAACCAGCACAGGGGGCACAACCTGGCAACAGAGGACATCTACCTGCAAACAGATGGGGCACTACTGGCAATCAGAGGGGCACTCACCATGCAACAGAGGGGACATCCTACCTGGCCTAAACTATGAGGGGGCACACCTGGCAAACAGATGGGGGCACTACTGGCAACCATGGGGTACACTAGCCTGGCTAACAATGGGAGCACTACTGGCTACACAATGGGGGCACCATACCTGGCTAACAAATGGGCACCTCACTGCGCTAACAAAGGGGGGCATCTCCTCGGCTACAAATTTTGGCTCTACCGCTACAGGAGGGTGCATCTACTTGAGCTACAAGGGGGCATCTACCGGCCTGTCAAGGGCACCGTACCTGGTATGGGGCTACCACCTGGCTATAAGGGCATCTACCTGGCTTTCTTCTCAAAGCCGTTATGCATTAGGTGAGTGGTGTGGCCTTTTAATTCTGAAGGGCTGGCACACACGACAAGATGGCGGACTTGTCCATGCAAATAGTAGTCCGTGGTGGCACGCGCTACGCGCGCCGCCCACTGACATCTCCGTGGCCTTTTTCATTTTCAAAAGGTTGGCAACTATGAGGTACAGTCCAATGTCCAAGTTCAACAAAATGGTGGTTTCTGAAAGCCCTATTGTTAGTCTCGCGCACTTTTTTCACAAATGTGGGGTACATGCAGGTTCGGGCTCACTGCTGTGGCCCAGACAGGTATAGGACAATGTCCTCAGTGAAACTAAAATGTGGATTGAAAGACTCCTTTATCCGGCACTTTTTAAATTGAGGGGGTCATGCAGGTTTGGGGCTCATGCTGTGGCGCAGTGCCGAGACAGGATATAGTCAATGTCCAGTGAAACTAAAAATGGTGGTGAAAGACTCCCTTTTTCTTGGGGGCACTTTTTATATGTGGGGGTCATGCGGTTTGGGGCTTCATGCTGGGCCAGGAACAGGTATAGTCAATGTCCAGTGAAACTAAATGGTGGTTTAAAGACTCCTTTTTCCCGGCACTTTTTAAATGTCGGGGTCATGCAGGTTTGGGGCTCATGCTGTGGCCCAGGACGGTTAAGTCAATGACCAGTTCAACTAAATGTGGTTTGAAAGACTCCTTTTTTCCTGCATTTTTTTTTTCTTTTTAAATGTGGGGGTCATGCAGTTTTTTTGTTTTTGGGCTCATGCTGCGTTCCAGGACAGGGAAATTTTATCAAATGTCCATTCAAGTAACATGATTTCAAATCATACTGCTTCCTGGCACTTTTAATTTGTGGGTGATGCAGGTTTAAGGGTCAGGCTGTGGTAGCAGACAGGGATAGTAAATGGTCTGTGACTTTTTCTGTGACTTTTATAATCTAAGTGTGTTTTGCCTAAGATGTAGCACGTAACCTTTTGTCTGTTGTGGATGTTAATTTCACATCTCCAGCCCTGATTGGGTGTAAATAATGAAGGTGTTGTTGCTCTCCAAAGACCTTTAAGGTCATCGCGCATAATCGATGCCTCACTATCGAAAAACCTTATCGATAGCTTCCCGACTATCGACACCAATCGAGACTATTCTCGAAAGCCAAACGGCACATCGCTTCAACACTTATTAATTGACCGATTGACAGCAGACACTCAAGGATAAAAGGAAGGGCAAAATAATTAGTGATGTCAATGCAAAGTTACTGATGATACCCTCTGCACTCTTTTGGTGGGGCTCTACATGTGTCAGCAAATACACAAACACTGGATTTGACACAGAATTCCCCACAAAAAGTGGATAAATGAACTCTTGGACAGAGATTAAAATACCCCCACGGACTGAAGTTGATGGATTTCAGGCATGTGTGGGGCAGAAATATACACCCTGGATTTGACTCAGAATACCCCACAAACAGAGGATAAATTGCGAATCTTGGACACAAAGATAAAATACCCCTACAAAATAGAACGGATGGATGTTCAGGACGTGTATGGGGGCAAGAAATGCATTGCATCACCGCTGGGTTTTGACTCAGAGTACCCCACAAACAGAGGATAAATGAACTCTTGGGCACAGATTGCAATATCCCAAAATAAAAAACGATGGTTCAGGAACATGTGTGTATAGGACACACACTTGTAAAGGTTTTTCACCCCAGTAAGAGTTTTTGTTGTGTATTAGTACTTTTCAAAAACAAAACTTTTTTTTTTCTGTGACCAATAAGTGTTTTTTTCATTATGAACCAGTTTTAGTGTAGGGTGTTTTTTTTCTGTAGTGTTCACCAAACAAGATAAATGATGTTAAGTTTTAGTAGATCAGAATTTTACAGACGAAGCAATACCAATTGTTTAAAGGAGTATTCTGAGATATTGCAGTACAACATGTCAGTTGCACTGTACAGTGAGCTCCATAAAACCAAACTCCCTGCCTCCTTTCCCTGAAAAATGGCACAAGTGGGGTTTTATTCACATTCACTCCACATTTTTGGGATTTCCTAGTGCATTAAATGGTACGATAAATGGGACCATTAACCCCTTAAGGACCTTGCGTTTTTTTGTTGTTGACATGTTTGCTTTTTTCTCCCCGCCTTCCAAGAGCCATAACTTTTTTATATTGCCACCTACCTAGAAATATGAGGGCTTTTATTTTGCGGGACAAGTTGTACTTTCTAATGTTGTTATTCACTGTACTATAGAGTATACTGGGAAACTGCAAAAAAATTCCAAGTGGGACAAATTATGAAATTTTTTTATTTTCGCCATGCTTGCGGGTGTTTTGCTTTTACGACGTTCAATCTTCAGCAAATATAATGTGTTATCTGTATTCTTAAGGTTGATATGCATCCAGCAATACCAAAAATGTAGGGTTTCGGTTATGTTTTGCTACCATAAAAAAATTCCATACTTTTTCTATTATTGAAATTTGCACCACGGCGCCATTTTGTGCGACCAATAACTTTTTTTTACTAACACCTTTGAACGTCAGTGATGCGGCATTTTTTGTGGGCTGATGTTCACTTTTTATCGCTAGCAGTTTGGAATGCATGCGACTTTTTTGATCACTTTTATTCTATTTTTTAAGTGACGTAAAATAACCAAAAAACGCAATTTTGCCGTTTGGATTGTTCAGCGTACGGGATAAGTGATGTTATATTTTTATAGATCTGACTTTTTCGGAAGCGGCGATACCAAATATGTGTAACTTTTTATTGTTTTATTGTTTTTATTTGTAAAATGGGGAAAGGGGGGGATTTGAACTTTTAATACTTTTTTTGTACTTTAAAACTTTATTTCTTTTTTAATTTGTAACATTGAGTCCACCTAGGGTGCTTGACCACTAGGTGGCGCAATCGTTAATACAGTTTAATGCATTGCATAGACAATGCATTACACTGTACCAAGATGGCAGTTTCTCCACTTCCTGTCTGAGGCCGGAAGTAGGGCAAACCAGGACATGGCAGTGATGGGAACGTTCACAGGGCTCCCCGCTGCCATGTCCGGGCGTCGGATCGCTGCAGTTATGCTGCGGCGATTCCGATCGCCCTGAAGATCGGTGCGCGGCACCGAATTTTATTCATTCAGTCGCCCTGGCCATCTTTGCGGCGGCATCTGAAGGGTTAAACAGCGCGGGCGGGTGACGCTGCCCATTCGTGCTGTGACACCCTCCGGCTGTGAGGGCGGGTCGCGGAGCGATCCCCCTGCAAAGCCTCTTAGGGACCCTGGGACGTACTCATACGTCCAGGGTCCTTAAGGGGTTAAAAAGTACATTTTATCCCACATATCTCTACACATACAGAAAAATTAAAATGCTTGCTTGTCTGTCGGGGCTTGATTAATATGAAAAGAAAGGAAACATAAAACCCCCCTCCTGCTGCTTCTGTTTTTTTAAGAAAACTACACTGGTTCATCTTGGGTTTTATATGTGAACGTTCAAAACTTCAGGGGGAGGGGCACGAATGTCAGGTCACAATGCCTCAAATGAACCTAAGCAGCAATGAGGTAAGTATGATCCTTTTTTCTATTTCTAATTATGCCCCGAAAGACAAATAAGCTTTTTAACCTGTAGAAAACGTCATTAATTTTATTAACCCATTGCTCACCAGGAAGGGAAACGTAAGGGTTCTATATACGGGAAATTTCTTTTGGGAAAAACCCACTACATAAAGGCTAATTACAGCAACCCCCAATGCTGGGTGACCCCACACCCACTTATGTGGGGGGTGGGGGAAAGAGTTCCACCAGAAACCCTGCTGGACTCTGGGGAAGTGGGTCCAAATCAAAACCCTTTTTTTTTTACTTTTTCGTCCTAAAACCCCAAAAAAACCCTTTTCCCAAAAAATAATTATGAGAAGAAGAGACCTAATAGCTTTCCCAAGGGTTTAATTTCTTCCCTTTTGGAAGGGAGTAAATTTAGGAAGAATGTAAATACAATTTTCAGTTAATTTGGGAAAAATAACTCAGCACTAGCTAAATCTACCATTCCTACTTCTTGGGAAGATCCCAGGCCACATGGGGTTCATGAAATATGGCTCCTGCAGATACTTTTTGAAAAACTTGGTTTAAAATGGGAATTTTGGGAAGTCCCCAAACCTCCCCCGCTTTAGACTCTAAAGACTTTTTAAAGTGTTTACTGGAAGGGAAAGGGCCCCACAGTTGGAATATCTTTCTTAAAATTTAAAACAATTTCTTTTTTTTAGAACTTTTCCTCTTTTCCCACCTCATTTTTTCAGCTGCAGACACAAAATAAAAAAGAAATGCTAATAAAGCAGCATATAATATAACTAGAGGGGCGAAACCCATTCAAAAAGGAAAATGGAATTCTTTTACAATTTCAGGGAAAAAATTCGATTCTGAATGAAGGGCGAAGTTTTGGGGGGATTCGCGGGGAAAGAAGGGGTGTTTTTTTTAATTTTATAAAATGGCTGCAAGCACATGGGGTTACATGGGGGAAAGAACTCTGGGAGGAAAAAGGGGGATAGCCTTCATGACGTGCAAGATGAAAACCCCAAACAGAGGAAACCCGGGGGGATTTTTGTGAGCTTCAACCCCCCCCTATATAAGCCGGGGCCCGACGCTGGTAGTTCACCCTCCCTCTCTTTGGCCGGTTGAAACTGCTGCAGCGCACACTGAGATCTCCCCACAAAAGAAAGAAAATTTTATACAGGGGAAAATTTTTTTGGGGGGGTCACATCGCTTTTCTCAGAGACTGTTTTTTCTTACGTTCTAATTTTGGGTTTTTGGGGTATTGGGAAATTTAAGTCCAAGGCGTCCAATTCAAACGCATATAATTTTTAAAAACTATCTGCTCAATTCGTAGCACATTGAATATCCCAAAGGGTTTTCTTTAAAACCTTTTTGCTGTTTTTAAAACAGTTTTAAAAAAACACCCTTTTTTAAAAATCCCCATACCCATTAATTTTTGGAACCTCATTTTTTTTTGGCCGCACTTTATATCCAAGGGTTTTAATTTTTAAACGTGTTTCTGCTGTTTTTTTAATCTTAAAACAAAAGGGGTTTTTTTAACCCCCAAAGAAAAATTTTTTCCCGTTAGCATAATTATATCCCAAGGTTAATTAACGGTTTTTTTGCTTTTTTAGTCAGTAAAATACAAATTTGTTTTAAACAAAGCCACATAGCTGTTAATTTTTTGGGGGAGCCAATTTTTTTTTGCCAAAATTTTTATCCCGGGTTAAATTTAAACGTTTTTTTTTGCGTTTTTTCAGTAAAATACACGCCGTTTTAACAAAGCCACAACCCCGTTTTAATTTTTTCCCCGCTCATTTCTTTTCGCATTTAAAATCCAAGGGTTTTCCCAAGCCTTTAGGGGTTCATTTGGAGTCAAATACAGGTTTGTATTTACATAACAAATCTTCATTAAACAGAGCTGTAATTTTTTTGAACAAACATTAGTCAGACAAGAGGTGGCAGGCTCATTACATGAAGGGGCAGGGGCACAATCTTTCCTGGAGCGGGCAAAAGTCGCAGCACTAAGGGGAAGTCCACAAGGTCCCCGGGGTGAGGCCAGAACAGCCGATGTCACTAAGGCCCGTGTGTTACCAAAAACCCAAGGGGTTCTTGATTGGTTGACTATCCAACTGCATCCCAGAGACTCTGACAACCCCAGCCAAGGTGGGGGAACCCAACACAACCCCTTGTTTTGGGAAGGCCCAGAGCGGGGCATGGGCCCCCCCGTCCTCAACCCGCCTCTGTCCCATCCGGTTCCCTCAACAGAGATCTCCCTATGTGATCTGGGCTCGGGCGCCCTTACAGCGAGGATGAACAATTTGAGGAGGACAGTCAGCAGCTATTTGGCAGCGAAGAAATGGTGCCAATATCCCCTGCTTCTTGCAGTAGGCGGCAAAGTATTGATGTGGAGAGTGGCATGGGAGGTCATGTTGTGAGGGGTCAGCCTCTCATCCCAAGACCGTTGAGGAGGACAGCAGTGAAGATCAAACAATAATCGATGAGGGAATGTAGCCGACCGCACTTGGGAGCCAGGTGAAAAAAGGGCTTCATCATCATCAGGAGAAGAGGGCGTCAGCTTGCGCCTCAGGCAGCGGCACAGCCAGCAAGTGGGTAGGGTGGCCGTGAGTTTGCAGGGTAGCAGCAGTGCGAGGTCGGGAGCCAAGCGGCCACGGGGTAGAAAACCCGCTTCGCAGGTCCAAGAAAGTAGTGGCACAGGGGCTCAGCGAGGCAGCGGCGGTACTAGTCACTCAGTGTGGAGCGTTGGCGGTTTAAAACCGATAACTCGGGCGTGTGGCAGTTCTTTGCAAAGACACCAGAGGAGCCGAATATGGATATATGTAGAATCTGTGGGCAGAAAGTGAAGCATGGCCAGGGAGCTAACGTTGGCACCACGGCCCTGCGTCAACACATGCAGCGTCACCATCCGATGGCCTGGGAGAAACGTGGCTCAGATATGGTGGTCCATCCTGCCGCCGCCACAAGCAGAAAGCGCCCAGTGGCAGCATGCCATTGCAGCCAGTCAAGGCTCCACCACCTCTGCAGAAGGGAGCTGTTTCTTTTTCCCAAATCATCTGCCAGTCCAGACGCTCCTGCTCCTCGCTACTCATGGCGCCAGCAGTCGTTCAATGAGGCGATTGCAAAGAGAAAACAGTATGCGTCCAACCATCCTAAGGGTCAGAAGTTGACCGTGCTCCTGTCCAAGTTGTTGGTACTGCAGTAACTCCCTTTCCAAATGGTGGACTCTGCACCATTCAGAGAATTAATGTGCCGAGCCGAGGTATAGAGTTCCAAGCCGTAATTTCTTTTCCAAAAAGGCAGTACCAGCCCTTCACAAATATGAAGAACAGAAGGTGGGCCAGTCCTTGAGCTTATCGTTTTTTTTCCAAGGTGCATGGCAGCATGGACATTGGAGCTGTAACTACGGTCAGGGCCAGTTTCATGTCCTTTACGGCCCACTGCGTGAATGTGCTTCCGCCCAGCCACACCAACAACTTGGGCAGGAGACGCCGCTTTCTCCTCCACGTTGTCAAACTGCAGCTCCTGCGCCAATGTCCGCCTCCTACAAAGCCAGGCACACCTTCCTCGAGTTGCAGCGGCAGAACGGTCTCCCCCAACACAAGCTGATATGCGATATTTCCACCCGTTGGATTTCAAGCCTGCACATGTTGGACCGACTGTATGAACAGAGACAGGCCATTAACGATTTTTTGATGATCCAGGTGGACAGGAGAGCTTCCCTGTGTAACTTTGATGTCAGCCAGTGGCAGCTCATGTGTGACACCTGTCGTGTGCTGAGGCCATTTGAGAAGGTGACGTTATTTGTCAGTCGCCAGGACTACGGGATGAATAACGTCATTTCACTGCTTCATGTCCTGGAACAGATGCTGAAAAATCTGTCTGGGCAGGGGACTCTCGATGTGGTGACTACATCTCGCGGCCACATGAGTCCGGTGGGGACTGAACTGGAGGAGGAGGATGAGGAGGACATTGGAGCAGAAGCATTGTCTGGTGAAATTAGTGGTTTTTCTACCCAGGTGACAGGAGAGGAGGAGCAGGGGCAGCTGGAGGAGGTAGATGGAAATGAGAAGACGAGGCAGATGACCCCCAAGCACCATGGCAGTATACAGTGGAGAAGGAGGCAGGGAGTGGCCCACAGCATGCTGATTTGCCTGGCTAGTGACAGCCGAATAGTCACCATCCGGCAGAGGGATGACTTCTGGCTCTCACACCCCATTGACCCCTCCTAACCGACCAAAATGGGAGCCTTTTTCCAAACTGCTGAGAGGAGGACAAAACTCAAAAACTATAGAGAAATCCTCCGTAGTCAGTTTGGCCGTGCCTATGTGCGGGATTGGCAATCCTCTGCCAAGTTTGGGCCGGGGGTTCCTCACGCCATGTACCACTGCCGCGGCTGTTGTGGGAAGCTGGGGGGGTAGGAGCAGTACCAGCTCCATCAGCAGCAACCTAAGTCTGGAGTCGCTGATAAGCAGCTTCCTTCACCCGCCTAGTGAGGAGGGCACTCGCCAGAAGCAGCAGCAGGACCTGGAGAAGACCCAAACCAAACGGGTGGGGCCTTTTGGACACACTCTCCACCCCATTAGATGATCCCTGGACAACTGGGCAGCCAAAGGGATTTGTGGCCGCAACTTCCGATTTTCATTGGAAAGCTGTCCTACCCAGCTAGTGGGGCTGAGCGGGTTTTTTACTGCGGGGGGGGGCCATCGTTACCCCAATGAACCTCCCTTGTCCACAGGAAATGGGAACACTGACCTTTGTCAAGAGAACGGGCGTGATGGGCCGGGAATTTCCCACCCCAAACCCCTTGGGGGCGTCAGTTTTACATCACCATACGCCTTACCAAAACTTTGAAAATGAGATGGGTTCAAACTACCTGCCTAAGCCACTATTCTGATGCCCCCACCCACCTGATCCACACACTGCTGCCCTTTTTTCCATCTGCCTACCACCAAAATTACCCGGGGCTGGGATTGCCCCCCCTCCACACTCGTCATTGTGCCACCTATACCTCATCGCTTTCTGCTGTTGCTGGTGCCGAAAATTCCACACGTGTCATTGGCCCATCCTGACCTCATGCTGCTGCTACTGTTGTTGCTGCTGCGGTCACCTCCACACCCTGTTATTGTACCACTCTCTGACCTCATGCCGCTGCTGCTGTTGGTGCTGCTACCGTTACCTCCACACTGTGTCATTGTGCCACTCTCTGACCTCATGCTGTTTGCTCCTGCCGTCACCTCCAAAACTCCTGTATTTTGCCCCCTCCAAATGTCATTGGCCACGTCTACTCATGATGCTGCTGTGGCTGCTCCCTGACCTACCCACTCTGTCTTTGTGCCACTCTTTTGGCCTACTCCTTTTTTGACACCTCCAAAAATGTCATTGTGCCACTGTCTGACCTCATCTGCCGCTGTTGGCTCCTGCCATGACCTCCACACTCTGTCATTGTGCCACTGTCTGACCTCCAGCTGCTGCTTTGGTGCTGCCTTTACCTACCACTGTGCCCATTGTGCCACTGCCCTGACCTCATGCTGCTGCTGTTGCTCCTGCCGTAAACCTCCACACTTTTTCATTGTGCCATTGTCTGACCTCATGCTGCGTGCTGCCGTGACCTCCACACTCGGGCCCATTGGTGCCACTCTTGCCTAATCCTGTTTTTTCCACCTCCAGAATGTCATTGTGCCACTGTCTGATCTCATGCTGCTGCTGTGGCTGCTGCCGTGACCTACACACTCTGTCATTGTGCCCCTCTGTGGCCTACTCCTTTTGGTGCCACCTCCACACTCTGTCATTGTACCACTGTCTGACCTCATGCTGCTGCTGTTGATGATGTAATCTCCACACTGTGTCATTGTGCCACTTTGTGGGCTCCTGATGTTGCTGCCACCTCCAGAATTTGTCATTGTCCCACCTGTGGCCTACTCATGCTGCTGCCAAGTGACCGCTGTCTCACTGGAACACCCTGTGGTTTCCTAATTGCGTTTCCACCCTCACCACTCTGATGTTGCCACTATGTTTAGTTTCCCCTTCTTTTCACCTGCCAGAGGGAATGGGAAGGATCAGGATTGTCTAGCCAAAAGCAGGAGTGGATACAGAACACAGAAGACATGCAAATATCCCATTTACTGGTCAGCTGTTTGGATCAACTCCTGTTTGTTTTTGGCCTTAGCAATACTGATGGATTATTGACCGATTGAAAGCAGACACTGACGGATGAAAGGAAGGGCAAAATGATCAGAGACGTCAACGCAAAATTACTGCCGACACCTTCTCCACTCATTCGGGGGGGCCTCTACATGTATCAGCGTTTAACAGAACAGGTTCTGTCATATTTTGTGCTCCATGTGAAGCTCTGGCCTCATGGAGTGACCTATGCTGTGACGTCCCCTTACTGTGCTGAGACCTGTGCTGACTCCAGTAACCTACTACTGTGTTCTTTGATGCTATGGTAGGATCTTAGCCATCAGCTTGTTTTTTTCCAGCTGGCGCTGCCATGACTTTATCAGGCTTCATTCCTGCTTCAGTTTTTTGGTCAGTTTTCTAAGAGTGGCGGCAGTCATGTGCGTGTCATACTAAAACACAGCATTGTATGAAGACCAAATCAAGCTCTCTCTGCATATTTAAGCATGGCACAATGTTCTGCAGCACCCTACTGGCTCTATGCAGCTAGGAGATAGTTGTTTCTAAATGCGATTCGTCCCGTAGTAATTCGGACTGAAACGAATTTTGTCGGAAAATTCGGCGAAGTCAGCGAACCGAATATTTTAGAAATTTGCCCATCTCTAAATATAACATAATGTAACATTTTTTACTGTTCTCTTTATGTAACAGTATGCCTTAATAAAAACCTTTTTGAATTGGAAAACAAATTATATAAAAAAAAACACTCAATTAAAGATTAAATCCATTTAATAGTCGCATATTACTTGTCAATAAGTGAAAATAAAAATTTTGATGATAATGTGCATTTAAGGAACATGATTTTAAAGGGGTGTTCCGGGACTGATTAATGCTCGTTCGTCCATCGGGGTATGAGTAAAAATAGAAGAGAAGCCTCATACTTGCCTCCTGGACGCTTCCGCTCACTCCCGACTGCCGCTCCATTCAACCAGGAAGTAAACGTCCATAGTTCACGTGACAACTCCATCCAATCACAGGGCACAATGTCACTTGCACATGACCTCTCTGGCCTGTAATGGCTGGAGCTGTCACGTGAACACTGAACGTTCAATGCTTCAGCCCGGGATGAACGCACCGGCAGCCGGAGTGAATGGGATCGTCCGGGAGGTAAGTATGAGTCTTTTCTTCTATTTTTACTCATACCCCAATGGACGTATGAGCATTGATCAGTCACGGAACACCCCATTAGCCAAATCATGTGCTCATACTGTTTATCGATATGTTTATTTAACCAGGTTCTGACCAGGAGGCTTTGAACACTGAAGCACTTTCTTATGATCTGCTGTTCTAAAAATGTTTTCGCCTTTCTTCTGTGACACGTAAGGTTTTTATTTTATGCAATTTTTATAGTACGGTAAGTGTTCTTTCACATAACATCAGGGAAAACTGTTCATATACAGTCTCTAAAATACAAAAAAGGACAACATCCAGTGGGTTGTAAAAGAAGTCTTGTAATTTTTATCTTCATTAGAAAACTCTTTAAACTCTAAAGTGAGTCTTTGTCAAGCAAAGATGTTAATATATAGGTGATATAAAGTTTTAGGGTCATCAAGGACAGAGCAAAAAATTGGGCTGTCCATGGGTTTTCTTTTATAATTTTTTTATTATTTTGAGTGCTAATTTATTTTATTTTTTATGTTACATATCATGCTGCCTATCAGATCAACAAAAGAACTGTGGGGACATTTTTAGTTATGGAGCCATGGCTCTCATGTGACCACCAGGGCTGGAAAACAGGATGCTAGGAAGCTCTGACTAAGGCTGTATACAGTAGACAACGATCGGAATGCTGGTACAGTAATAAAATATTCCTGCCTTCTCCCTGAAGAGCTTGGCTGTCACTGATAGCTTTGGATCTTTGAAATTTTTTTCTTAATAATTTCCCCTAATTATTAGTTGTAATGCTCTAGAGTGGATATGCTGGGTCACTGCGAGGGATGCCTAGAACTACAAACAAAGCAGAGCACAAGTAATCACTAATAGCCTGCACAGGTGGAGGAAGGAAGCGCCAGATAAAGGGGGAAGTAGAAGGTTATTGGTGGTTAGTGGCGTGCTGTCCCATTAAATGTTAAAGAGCCAGTGTGTACTCCCTAAGAAATGCCCGAAGCAGAGGACAGGAGCATAGCAGGAGCAGGGAGAGGTGAGTGCTGGCTGGGACGAGAACAACAGACATGAGCTCGAGAATGGTACAGAGTGGGGACTGCGACATGCATCATGACAGTACCCCCCACCCTAAACCCCTCCTCTTATCAGTTTGTAGCCGACAAACTATGTGGATGAGTTCTGGGAGGTCAATGTTCTACTCTAGTTCTCAAGATCTCTCTTTGGGCCTGAATCACTTCCTGTCCACAAAAAAGAATCGTTTACCTCTGAGACATTTCTATGCCAGAATTTCTTGAACTTCATAAACGTCGCTGGAAATTGCTTTGACACAGACATAATGGAGATCAGGGAACATCTTGTTGATGAAATCTTGGAAACCACCGGGACGTTAAAAAGACCAAAGAGCATGGTTAAGTACTCGAAATACCCATCACACATGTTAAAGGAAGTCTTCCACTCATCTCCTTGCCAAATTTGTATCAGGTCTAGGTCTAGCTTGGTGAAGACCTTTCCCCCAAAGTCAATCAAAGAGCTCTGAGATTTATGGCAGTGGGTAACTTTTTTTATTTTGATTTTATTTAGGCTCCGATAATCTATGCAAAGGCGGGGGGAACCGTTCTTCTTTGCAACAAAATAAAAACTAGAACCAGCTATAGAGCATGATTTATGAATGAAGCCCTTTCTTTTATGTAGGCCGACATGGCCTAGAAGATCAACGGGACAATCGTAGGGTCAGTGAGGTAGAAGGATCTCCACCTGTTTCTCACAGAAGACATCCCTGAATTATTGATAAAAGCATGGTAGCCCAGGAAGGAGAGCCTGAAGCTTGGGTGGAGATGTTGGTGACATCGGACAAGATGGGATAAGGTACCAGAAGTAATATATTCACTACAGCTTAAGCAAATAAGGAGACACTATCAAAAAACTAGTTCTGTGAACACACTGGGACAGATTTATCACTGTCTAATAGAAAGTATAAACTTAGATTAGACTATTTAAGCTGCCTAGTCTAAGTTTACACCTGCTATGAGTTTACTTACTTTATCCCATAAATTATAGCACACAGCCAAGCGTACTAAGTCATGCTGCTTCAACAAGGTCAAACCATTTTTACAGACACCACACTCCTCTTTGCAGAATGAGGAGCAGAAGTGTCTAGAAACTGTCTAAAACATATAATGAATATAGTGATAAGCATGTGAGTCAGTATTTTAGTGCCAATTACGCCAGAATTTTAGCACAATTACCATAATAAACGTGCCCCACTGTGTATTTAGTCGTTTTGGTGGGACTGCTAATTTTTAACCATGGAAATAATGTTATTGGATTTTTGTGGAATATGGTGGTCTAATTTCTTTTTTGTTTTGTTTGAAGCAAAAAGATTAGTTGTAGTTACCAAATTTGGCACTAAATGTGTGGATGGTGTTTCTAAAACCATAAAAATAATAGTTAGAAAGCTGGGCACAGCCTATTGGGCACTATGGCATATCTGGTAACCAAAATTACAATTTGAACTCAATTTGTGTCATCTACTGCACACTAAATTCTATAAATCACCTGTGTGGTCAAAATTTATCTGGTCTGTGTTTGAATCAAGAAGCACACTTGGCCATGTTTTATTTATTAAAACTGCAAACTTGAGTAAATAAATATGGAATTGTGTTTCTCTTTACTATCCTGTGTTTTAGAAAAAAAATGGACTGAAATTAAGAATCTGCAAAAAAATTAAAAAAAAAAAATGTTTCTGTCCTTTAAACAGTCATGTGGGGAAAACCTAATTAATTTTCCATTTTGTTTAATTTTGGTATCGCTGTGTTTTTTTGGTTTTTTGTTTTTATTTAAAAAATGAAATATTTTATAATTTCATGTGTTTGTATCAACAAGAGGGTATACTTAAAAGAAAGGGCAATTTTTCCCCCAAAATTTTTGGTTTTTTCACTTTGCCGAATTTTCTGCAAAAAAAAACTTCGTTTTCCCAATTACTTCCCGGGGGGAATCAAGTTAAAAAACACTATTTTCCCGGTGCCAGAGCCTGCAAGGGGGCTGTAGAACGTTTTTTCCATGCTTAAAAAATGCAGAGGGAGATTGGTTTGGTCTTCATACAATGTTGTGTTTTAGTATGACAGCACATGACTGCCGCTGCTCTTAAATCGCTTCACTATAAAATTCCCTGGAACTTAAGAGGGCAAAACTGACCCAAAAAACTGAAGGGGAAAGTAGCCTGATAAAGTCATAGCAAGACAGCGAAAAAACAAGCTGAGGGCTCAGGTGGCAACATCAGTGACAGAGTGTGGAGGTGACGGCGGCAGCCACAGCAGCAGAGGTCAGAAGTGGCACAATGACATTCTGGAGGTGGAAAAAACAGATAGGCCACAGATGGCCCCAATGACACAGTGTGGGAGGTTACGGCAGCAGCCACAGCAGCAGCATGAGGGTCAGACAGTGGCACAAAAGACATCTGGGGGTGGCAAAAAAGGGGGTAGGCCACAGAGTGGACAATGACACAGTGTGTAGGTCACGGGAGCAGCCCAAACAGCAGCATGAGGGCAGACAGTGGGCACAATGACACATTGTGTAGGTCACGGCAGCAGCCACAGCAGCAAACATAAAGGGCAACAGTGGCACAATGACACAGTGTGAGGTCACCAGCAGCAGCCCCGAGTCAATCACATGAAGGTTCAACAGTGGCACAAATGACAAGGTGAGTAGGCGCAGCAGAGAGGGCAGAAGTGGCACAATGACACGATGTAGGTCACGGCAGCAGCCACAGCAGCAGCATAGGTCAGACAGTGGCACAATGACACAGTGTGGCAAGATAGGCACAGCACATAAAGGGCAGACAGTGGCACAATGCAATTTCAGAGGTGGCAAAAAACAGATAGGCCACAAGTGGCACAATGACAGAGTGTGTAGGTCACGGCAGCAGCCACAAGCAGCATGAGGTCAGACAGTGGCAAAAATGACAAGTGTGAGGTCACGGCAAACAGCCAGCAGCAGCATGAGGGCAGACAGTGGCACAATTACACAGTGTGGAGGTCACGGGCAGCCCCGCAGCGATGAGGTCAGGCAGTGGCACAATGACATTCTGGAGGTGGCAAAAACAGGAGTAAGGCCACCCGAGTGGGACAATTGACACAGTGTGTAGGTCACGGAAACAGCCACAAGCAGCAGAGTCAGACAGTGGCCCCAATGACACAGTGTGAGGTCACGGCAGCAGCCACAGCAGCAGCATGAGGTCAGACAGTGGCACAATGACATTCTAGAGGTGGCAAAAAAAAATGGAAAAGAGTAGGCCACAGAGTGGACAATTTACACAGTGTGTGGAGGTCACGCCCAAACAGCAGCATGAGGTCAGACAGTGGCACAATGACATTTGGAGGTGGCAAAAACAGAATAGGCCAAAGAGTGGCACAATGACACAGTGTGTTGGTCATGCAGCGCCAAGCAGCAGATGAGGTCAAAGTTGCACAATGACAATTCTGGAGGTGGCAAAACAAAAGGGGTAGGCCACAGAGTGGACAATGACAAGTGTGTAGGTCAGGCAGCAGCCAAGCAGCAGCATGAGGCAGACAGTGGCACAATGACACAGTGTGTAGGTCACGGCAGCAGCCACAGCGCAGCATGAGGGCAGACAGTGGGACAATCACAGTGTGTAGGTCACGGGGGCAGCCACGCACAGCATTTAGGCGACAGTGGGCCCAAATTACACAGTGGCAGGGCACGGCAGAAGCACATAGGTCAAAG